>JAJIYU010008761.1:0-17704 GCA_030144865.1 Tinospora cordifolia | reverse complement strand
AGTAATCAAAGTGTTGGTAAATCATCATCTTCAATGAAATTACAGAACATACAAAGGAGTTTACTAACCCAAACAGTCCTTCTTCATAGTGTTACCTAATCAATTTATTTTTAGTTTTACAGTCTTTAAGAAATTGAGTTTAGTTTACACAATTACTTATAAACTTGAATTGAACGTCTTGATAAAACTAAAATCAACGTTAGATTGGGCTTTAACTTACACGAACAAGTGTTTTTCCCTGAGGACGATATCCGGTCTCACCGGTATTACTGCTACGATCCTGTACACTTGCAGGATTGCTAACATTCATCCTTTGATTTTTCAGATTGTTTATATTCTAAAATTTATTTCACTTATTTTATGATTCTTGAATATGAGATTAATTATGAGATAATGATGATTAATAACCAAGTACCATCATAGTGAGCATATGGGTCACTATGGACGTTCTTTTCATGTGACTAGTTTACATGGTATAAGACCAAAATACTTGGTTGGTAGTTAAGAGGCCCTAAGTTTTAAAGTCCAATGAAATTGGTTAAGAAATGTCTTTTTCACTCTAAGGAGGTATTTTGTTAAGAACATCAAGGGCCTTGAAAATCATTTTGGTCTAAGTCACAGCTATATACAAAATATTGTTTGAAACGCCTAATGTATGCAAGTGTACGAATTGTGGATGTGTTCTTAGTTTAAATTAGAAAATTGGTTGTTTGAAAAATATCCACTAGGCTATGTGCTCACCCTTCCTCTTTTATTCTCAGGAAATTGACTTGCATGAAGACCATAAATATCAATTAAGTCTTTTCTTAAATTTAAAAAGTTTCTAATTTCTATGCAAAGGAATGTTGCCCAAGTTTTGAATATTTCACTGTAATAGTTTCTTTTTAAGATTGAGTTATGTACTCCATTTTATTAAATTAATGAAGTTTATGAATTTCTTTTTTATCTTTTACATTATTTTGTTTAATTCCTAAATATGAGTTAAGTACTCTTAAATTCCATTAAGGCATGAGATAGTTGAAAATGAATGTCAAGTTTGAGTCACTTGCGATGTAACATCGACCCAACCTGCCTGTATGGTTAAGTCCACTGCTAAAATAGTGGTTACATGCAAATTAAAAAAGAATATGGGGATTAGAGTGTTACAAGTGTAGTATCAGAGCTCAATTATTAAAAATACTGGCTAGAAATAGAAAGTTAAGCCTAAACATGTATTGTCGGGTTAGACTTAAAAAGTTAGTCTTATACCTACGGTGGTATTAGACTTAGTAAATATAACTCAATTAGGTTTGAATTGAACTTAGAATGTCCTACCTTCTATTTTTGAAAACTAAAAAATATTTTAAAAAGTATTTTCAAAAAAGAAATATATGTTTTGAAATGTTTTATTTGGGTACAAAGACTGCAAGTTGAGCTGATAATGGGTAAGTCTTGTCCTGAATAAAGCTAAAGATTGAAAGGAAAGTGGGTTATCCCATCCTAGAAATCACGGTTGCTAAGTAGACTTTGATCTCGTCGCACGATCTAGAGGTTGTCCTACTAGCCTATACGAGTATTCTAAATTGAAGAACATCTTTACTTTCTATAAAAGAAAATTAGAAGGTGGAAGATTAGGCCAAAAAGTCGACTAAAAATCGAAAAAGATGCTGAAGGTGGCATCTTGACTCGACAGAGGTTGTAAGCCAACCAAATTAAAACCTTGGGTCTAGGAGAATGGGTGGAATAGTGGATCAAATGTGTAAGACTTTAGGACATAGGTTAGAAATTGAAAATGTGTGAGAACAAAATTATTGTTTGGTCAAGCCACAAGATAAAAAAGATTTTGTATTTCTAGTTTTTATGTGGTATGGGACACATAAGAATTCAGGGGTATGGAGGAAGCCTCGACTCAGAGAATGACAGACCATGCTTGGTGAATGATTAATAATTTTGGAAGAACTTATTTCTCTATGCTTGGCTAGTATGGGACGGTAAGATATAGTGGGATTGGAAAACCTTAGTTATTGAGACATTTGCAAAATTGTTTGGGTGTGACAATTTTCTAAGTAAAAGTCTAAGTGGAAGGGGTAGAGTGCTATGAAACCCTTGAACCTGAAAGCTTAGATGGAAGCCTGGAACTTTGCTATGCCAGATTGAAATTCCTTGATTGTATGATTGTTGTAAAAGCATGCTTGATTTGTTTATATGTACGTCATATGAAACCAAATGTTAAACCTAAGAACTAAAAGAACCCAGAAGCATAAACTATTAAGCCACTGAACAAATCGAGAACTTAGAGACTTGATCATAGAGTCATGATAATAAGAACATTTGATGAGGCAAACACTGACAACCTATTTGATTTGTAGACAATGGCTAGAACAAGAAGGTATGTTATTTGATCCACCACTTCTGACAAGTCAGAGTAGAGGGATCAGGAAATACCCACTGGCATAAAGGGCCCTAATGGAGAATGTGATGAATGAAGTTGCTCATAGGGTTATGGATCAACTGATGAGGGTTTTACCCCAGATAATCCCTCAGGCAGTACCACAGCCTCAAGTGTCTAAACCCCTCCAGATTCAACAAGTAGCACCTATGGCGCAAGCTTTTGAACATCTGAAGGGTCAGGAGGATCCGAAAGATGAGAAACAAAGAAAGATGTTGATAGAGCTACAGAAGCTCCACCCTCCTTCATTTGACAGTGCTACAGATTGCATCTTGGCTGGCCACTAATAGCAGGAGATGGAGGAAATTCTCAATTTACTGAAGGTAACTTGGTCAAGACGGGTGGCACTAGCCACTCACCACTTCAAAAGACCAACCAGAAGTTGGTGATGTATGATAAGGATGGACCCTAACATAAATGTGGATACTATGAGCTGGAAGAACTTCACAGAGATCTTTTATGAAAAGCTCTTTCCGAAAGCAACCTTGAGCAAGCTACAGGAGGATTTTGTCCGACTAAATCAAAGGGACATAACTATAGCTAAATATCAAAGGAAGTTCACAGAGTTGGCCAAACTTTCGCCAAACCTGATCAAGTAAGAAAGAATGAAGGCTAGTCATTTTACAAAGGGCCTCAAGATGGAGATCCGATAGATAGTGAAAACACTAAGCATAAAGACTTATAAAGATGTTGTGAAAACGACCCTGACTCTAGAATCAAAAATCAACCTAGAGCAACAGGTGAAAGGAAAGATCAAATGGGCTGAGAATGAGAAAGATCATTAGGGGGCCCAAAAAAAGAACAAGAGTGGCGGGAAGGAACCACAAAGATTAGGGCAAAACAAGGAAGAGTCTATAAAACAAGTGAAGAGGTTGGGACTGTGTTATTTGTGCAAGCAAAGGGTCATATTGCAAGAAATTGCCCAACTGCAATAGCTCAGGTGCTTTAGTAGCAGCAACAGCAAAACATTCAGGGGGAGGTCAGAATGATCGTCTTCAAGCCAGGCAACGGCAAAGAACGCCAATCAAGGGCAGAACTAGGGTTGTGGTTAGAACTAGGCCAAATTTATTGTTGTTGAGACTCAAGAGGACCAAGTCCTTACAGTGGAAGATACATTCTTGTTATTTAACATTGCTGCAAGACTATTGTTTGACTCAGGTACCTCTAAGTTTTTTATCTCTAAAGTTAGATGATAGGTTATAACTTGTGACAAGAACACTGCCCATAACTTTGGATGTGTCCACACCAATGGGGACCACTATGACTTCAAAAAGAATGTGTAGTTGTGATATAAGGTTTAGGGATAAACTCTTAATAGTTGACCTACATACCTTACCTTTTTATGGTTATGAAGTAATTCTGGGGATGGACTCATTATATTAGTACCAAACCTAGATAGATTGTCTTAAGAGACGAGTAACCATAACCTACTTTAGGGGGATACCTATAGAATCAACGGGGATATGCAAAGACTACCGAGAAGTATAACCATAGCCATGATGAATTGCTTAAGGCAAAAAAAAAAAAAAAAAAGAATTTGAGGAACTCTCTAAAGAAGAACTTATTGAGTTAAAAAGGATACAGGACCTAGTAGTGATTAGTGAGTACAAAGATGTTTTACTAAACGACTTACTCGAACTACCACCTGCTAGAGAATTAGAGTTTAAGATTTAACTTTACCCTAGAACCAACCCTATAACAATACCTCCTTACAGAATGACACTAGTATATCAAGTTAAAGTTTCAACTCGACGAGCTCTAGGAGAGAGGCTTCATTTGGCCAAGTTAATCAACCTGAGGAGCTCCGATATTATTTGTAAAGAAGAAGGATTGTTCTATGAGATTTTGTGTCAACTATCGAAAGCTAAACCAAGCTATAGTGAAGAATAAGTATATTTTGCCAAGGATTGATGACCTATTTGATCAATTAAGAGGAGCCAATCATTTCTCAAATATTGATCTTAGGTCAGGATATCACCAGTTGAGAATTAGGGATCTAATATACACAAGACTGCTTTCAGAACAAGATATAGACACTTTGAGTTCACCGTGATACCCTTTGGTTTAACCAATGCCCCAGTAGCCTTCATGGACTTGATGAATCGAATGTTTAGACAATACCTTGACCAGTTTGTGGTGGTATTCACAGATGACATCCTAATCTACTCCAAGTCAAAGGCTAAACACTTAGAACACTTGCAAATAGTGTTGGAGACCCTCAGAAGGCATCAATTATATGCCAAGTTCAACAAATGTGAATTCTGGATGAAGACAGTCAAGTTTCTTGGTCACATATTATTAGCAAAAAACATCTTTATACACCCAAAGAAGGTGAAAATTGTCATGGATTGGATGCAACCAAAGACAATAACAGAGATCAAGAGTTTGTTAGGCTTGGTTAGATACTACAAAAGGTTCATCTAAGATTTCTCCAAACTAGTAGAACCTATGACCAAGCTGACGAAGAAGGGAGTTAAGTTCGATTGGGATGAGAAGTATGAACAATCATTCTAAGAACTGAAGAAGAGATTAACTACGGCTCCTGTCCTAGTCACTCCAACCCATGATGTTACCTATACCCTCTATACTGATGCTTTACAATGTGGACTAGGAGTAGTCTTGATGCAAGAGAAGCAAGTGGTCGCTTATGCTTCGTGAAAACTAAAGGTCCATGAGAAGAATTACCCTACTCACAACCTAAAGTTGGCAACTATTGTATTTGCCCCAAAGATTTGGAGACGCTATGTCTATGGTGAGAAATTTGATCTATTTTCATATCACAAGAGCTTGAAGTACATCTACACCCAAAAAGAGTTGAACCTTAGGCAATGAAGATGGATAGAGTTCCTTAAGGACTACAATTTTCAATTACACTACCATCTAGGGAAGGCCAATGCGGTGGCTGATGCCTTAAGTAGAAAGTTCAACAAACAGTAGAAAAAAAAGGGTCAGATATACTAGTTGATTGAAGACTTTAGGTTAGATGTAACCTTAAGTAAAAAATAAGCCTACCTCTATAGCATGTCTTGCCAACCAGATCTATTACATCATATCAGGGAAGAACAAAGACAAAACAAATGGCTTGTAGGCATAATCGAAGGAGTTACATAGGAAAAGCATACTAACTTTAGGTTAGATACTGGAAAATAAAGAAAGATGTGGCTAAACATGTTATAAGTGCTTGACCTATAAACAAGTGAAAGCAGAACATCATTAACCCTCAAGAATGTTACAACCACTCCCTATCCCTGAATGGAAGTGGGATAACATTGCCATGGACTTTCTCAGTAGTTTTCCCAGGAACCAGAAGGGAGAAGACACCATTTGGGTAATTGTAGATCGTCTCACTAAAGTGGCTCATTTCCTGGCTATGAGGTCCACAGGCCAAGTCAGTAAGTTCGGAGAACTCTATGTGGAGGAGATTGTAAGGCTTCACAATGTGCCAAAGACTATTATATCTGATAAAAACTCTTGCTTCACCTCACAGTTCTGGCAGAGTCTACAAAAAGAGTTGGGCACTAAACTCACCGTGAGTACTACAGTCTGAGAGAGTTATCCAGACCTTAGAAGAATGTTGAGATCTTGTGTTCTAGACTTTAAAATAAATAGGATCAAGCACTTACACTAGGCGGAGTTTGCATATAGCAACAGCTATTAGGCAAGCATTAAAATGACTCCATTCAAGGCTCTTTATGGAAGACCCTACAGATCACCTACCTGTTAGGCTGAGCTTAAGGACCATGTGTTGACTGGGCTAGACTTAATGGAAGAAATGAACAACCAAGTCAAACTAATCCAGAAGAGGTTGATTACAGTTCTGAGCCGCCAAAAGAGTTATGCTAACAAAAGAAGGAGACCATTAGAGTTCCAAGTGGTGGAAAAGGTGTTTATAAGAATCATTTCTCAAAGGGCATCAAGAGGTTCGGGTTCAAGGGAAAGCTATCACCAAGATTTGCCAGACCCTTTGAAATACTTAGAAGAATGGAGGAATGTGCTTATGAGTTGGATTTACCTAACTAGATGACCTCAGCTAATAACGTGGTCCATGTGTCTATGCTAATAAAATATGAACCAGACCCCTCTCACATCATCCATTGCGAGGAAATGAGCATTCAGGATGATGCCACATATAAAGAAATAGCTATTAGAATCCTTGACCACAAAGTGAAAAGCTTGAGAACTAAGGATATTTCCTTAGTTAAAGTACTATGGAAGCATCATGGGGTGGAAGAAGCTACATGGGAACTGGAGAGCAAAATAAAGGCAAAATACCCACACCTGCTCACTAGGAATTTCTGATTTTGTACAAATTTCGAAGAAAAAAATTTTTGAGGGAGGGTAGGTTGTAATACCCTATAATCCTGTATTGAATAAAATGAAACAATTCAATTTCATTCAATTGAATTTGGGTGAGAAATGAAAATGAGTGAATAAATTTAGCAAATCCAAAACTATATTTTTGTGAATCTAAAGACCTTAGAATGACCTAAAACAACATGAGATGACAGGAATTGATCAACTAGACAACATATCCAAAAATCAACTCAATTGGCCAAAAATTAGGGTTTTATTTGCCAATACCCTTCACTAGAGTCTAAATGAGGAAAGTAAATGAAATGGAGATCACCATAGTCAAATGATAGTTGGAAATGTGCATTAGTTTAACATGAACACAAAAATATTTGTTAAAGGCTTTAATTCTTAATAAATAATGAGATATAAATTTTTATTAAATTCATATGGACTCATAAATATTTGGCCAACCCTAAATATGTGCAAGTCATATGGGTGAAGCACTTTGATTATGTACATCCTCCATGTGTGTGTGTGTGTGTGTGTATAGACATGTGAGCAACCCTAATTACAAGTGTTTAAATGATGAACCATGTTCACACACCAAACCCTAGCCGTCACACACAAAAGGGAAAATTGAAAATCACAAACAAGAAAGTTTCCTAAATCCAATTGTACGCTAATGTTGGCACCACAATGGGGAATTACCACCATGTCCTTAACACAAACCCTAGCCGTCACATTGGTGCTCACCTGCAAATCGTCCCCTATTAATTTTGGAATATTTGTGTGCTACCCTAACTGCCCAAGATGTCCCCCCTGGCTCTTGAAAATCCATATAAACCCCCCTTGTGCACACTTTTTCTCCATCCCAAGGCAAGAGTTGACACTTCCCTCTTAGCTTATTCAAGCCTTCTTCTTGGCAACCCGTTTGTTCTTGAGTAATCTTGAAGTATTCTTGAGTGTTATGGTGTTTAATTGAGTGTTCTTAAGTTATCTTTGGAGTGCTAGACGTTGGAGTAAGGAACCTCTGGTGAATTTTCATCAAACTTGCAATTAAGTGGAAGTGATTTCTAAAACCTCCTCTGTTCTTCTTTAGATTAATACCATGTTCATTGCATGTTTAGTTTTTAGAAATCATTCATGTTTCAATTTTAAAAATTTAACCATGATTTTAGTTTCAGTTTAGTACATGAGCATGTTTTAAGCATTCATGAATCCATGTCATGCCTCGTACCATGTTTAGGTTTATTTCAATGTATGATGCATGTTTTTGGATGATTCATGCTTTGATTTTTAGATTGTTTATATTTTTAAATGTATTTCTCTTATTTTATTATTCTTGAATATGAGATTAATTATAAGATAATGACTAGTAACCATGTACCATCATAGTGAACATATGGGTCACTATGGATGTTCTTTTCATGTGACTAGTTCACATGGTGTAAGACCAAAATACATGGTCAGTGGGTAAGAGGCCCTAAGTCCAAAAGTCTAATGAAATTGGTTAAGAAATGTGTTTTTCACTCTAAGGAGGTATTTTGTTAAGAATATCAAGGGCCTTGAAAACCCTTTTGGTCTAAGTCACAAGTATACACAAAATGTTGTTTGAAATGCCTAATGTTTGCAAGTGTGTGAATTATGGATATGTTTTTAGTCTAAATTAGGAAATTGATTGTTTGAAAAAGATCTACTTGGTTATGTGCTCACCCTTACTCTTTTATTTTTTAGGAAATTGAATTGCATGAAGACCATGAATATTAGTTAAGCCTTTTCTTAAATTTAAAAAGTTACTAATTTCTATGTAAGAGTATGTTGCCAAGTTTTGAATATTCCACTGTGTTAGTTTCTTTTTAAAATTGAGTTATGTACTCCACTTTATTAAATTTATAAAGTTTATGAATTTCTTTTTATGTATTGTATTATTTAGTTCAATTCCTAAATGTGAGCTAAGTATTCTGAAATTCCATTAAGGGATGAGATAATTGAAAATGAATGTCAAGTGTAAGTCACTTGTAATATAATACCGGCCCGACCCGCCTATATGGTTAAGTCCATTGTCAAAACAGTGGTTACGTCCAAATAAAGAAAGAATATGGAATTGGGATGTTACATCACCTATTTCCACAAGATATAAGGATCAATTTACTAGTAAGAGAATGCAAATAGGTTATAATTTATAACCAAATTTACTCATGTCGCATTACATGAAAGTGCTCTCACACAAATTCTAAATTCTCACACACACCTTAACAAGCTTTTACATAGGAAAGGAGTTTTAATTTGTTTTCAATGTCTAACTAGTTTTTAAAATAACAAACCAACTAAATTTTCAATATCAGCTAAGAAATATACATAAGACAACCATACATAAATTAAATTACATATTAAGTGATTTAGAGCCACTCGATATCTACTCACTTTATTATCAAAAGTGGAGAGATTCTCCCTAATAAAGTCAATAGTTTGAGTTATTTCATCATACTTATCCATATTCAAGATCCCATTTGAAATGATAGATCATTAAAAAGAAGATTAGGTTTTCATTGAACGAAAGAATAATGTGGTAAAGATTTAAAAGGTTTGGTCAAATGAAAGCATAATATCCCAAAATTTTATTTTATAATTAAATCAAATAAATGTAAAAAATATTTAAATAAAGTAAGTAAATAAATAAACCATCGCAATAATAGTGTAAATTATGTACAATTAAATGTATGAAGGGGTAAGTAAACTCGAAACAATACACACAAATTTGTACCGAGTGGTGTTTTGGATACTATGGTTATGAAATTCACTACCATAGTAGTGAGTGATCTGCCCAAAAGAACCAATAGGTACACTATGTTTTGGATCTCATGGTAATGCATTATATTACCGTGATAATACGTAAAACTATACAAAACAATTATGTAAAGTTTTCAAACACGTACGCTTATTCTAAAAGCATCACATACCAAAACTTTGCACCCAAGAAACAAACAGAACAGAAAAAAGTGGGTTTAGGAAAGAACTCCACTGAGGAAACAACACAAAGGTTCCTAAACCTATCCAAACTAAGCTCTATATAAACCCAACATGAGCACTTTGATTCTCACTACTCATGCAAACACGAGATCCCTTTCTCTTCTTTCTTCTCCTAGCTGTCTTTCCCATTCTTCCTTCATTCCTTAGTCATCCCACACAGCAACCATAGTAGTGGAAAGAAGAAAAACCAAGAAAATTGCATCATAGTGGGAGTTTAAGCTATAGAATCATCTTTTAGACGTTTTACAAGGTAAAATCGATCCCTAGTTGTTTGATCGCTTTGTGTTCATCATCCTTTTTGAGATTTGAATCCCTATAACAACTTTTAAAATGTTGGTTTACTCCTATCATAAAAAATAGAATTGTAGACAAAGTTAAAAAGGATCATTTGGATCATACAAGAGAGTTGTCTGATCAAAAAAGGTATAACAACCCTATCTACTCTCAATGCATGGTTCGTGGTATAGAGTTTAAGGCCTAGTCACTGCGTACCCTACCATTGTAATTATAATACCCTAATAAATTATCGAATAAGAATATAAGATCATAAATGAGACCATGGAAGTACTAAGCATATTAAATACTCTAGGGGTAAAATAGTCAATTCACATGAAAAATGAACTAGAGAACAATATTGTGTAAAACAATGAATGATTTTAAGTATGAAAAGTTATTTGGACAAATTGGAAGTGAAACAGTAATTTTGCCACCAAAGGGCAAAATGGTCATTTCATCTAAGATCAGACAAATGTACCATTATAAAAAGCAATGTGATAACAATTTATATAAAATAGAATAAAATAAAGTGTCTTGAAAACATTGTAAAAAATGACAGAGATTCAATCAATAACATTTATGTAAATTAAAGAATATGCCCATACAAACATTTGGGGCATAGTGAAAGTTATTAGAGAATAAATACAAAGTTTTTTTTAAATAATTAATTTATAAATAACCACTTAGATGAACACACAGATGATTAGAAAATTCATTAAAAATAAAATGACTTAAATAAAGGGTCAAAATAAGAGCTTATGGTACGAGCAGTGAGCCCAGTAGCTAAAATAATTGGAGACTGACATGTGTGCATAGTATGGGCCTGGGAGCTAATTAATAAACAACATTGGGACATGAAATATACACAAAAGTGGCATCCCACATTCGAGTTTGAAATTTGAGTTTCAAACTAAATGCGAAATTAAGATAACCAAGGAAGTTGCTAAAAATTTACACTTTCCAAAACCCTCATTCTCTTCACTCAAGAAAAATAGAAAATTAGAAAAGTTTTATAAAATGAAAACAACCCAAAAGAATGTATTAGCAACTTCTAAAAACATCATTTGCTATTATATGAACTTGAGGAACAACTAAAATAGAGAATTAAAAAGGTTTCTAAAATGAAATCAACTCAAAAGACTGTATTAGCAACTTCGAAAATAATTACTTACTAATATATGTGCTTGGAAAACAAGTAAAATAGAGAATTAGAAAGGTTTCTAAAATAAAATCAACCCCAAAGAATGTATTAACAACTGCTAAAACTTTTACTTACTAATTCTTATACATAGAAAACATATATAATGAAAAGGGAAAGAGTATTAGAAAGGTTTGGATAATGAAGACACCCCAAACTTGCTAATTTAAGCCCATTAGAACTCTATATAATCCCAATCAGCACCATTCTCTTCATCTCAGCAAGAATTGGACAAGTCCCCTTTTGCTCTCTTTACCACCCTCTTAGCATCTTTGTTTCTTTCTTTGGTTGTTCTAAATAGCAATTTGAGTAATCGTAACGAAATGTTCTGCACAACTTTTGTGCTAGAACGAGATTCAACAAAGGAGCTATTTGAGGTGGAAGTGAATTCTGAATTTTACTTTATTATTTTGATTTCAATAAGATGTTTTCGTATAATTATACTCAAATATGCATCCTCTATGTTGAAATAATCATACATGCCATGCCTAGATGTCACATGCATTTGCATGAATAAACATGTATGTTGTAGGATGATATGATCCTTGTTATATTGTTACCATGCTCACATGTTAAATTTCTAAATCATGTTATTTTATATTCAAGAATGTTATGCTTTACACTTAATAGAGACATTAATTAAGATCATAACCATGTACGGGCGTAGTGTCCCGAAGGAGATTATTGTGGGTGTTCTTAATATTGGAATGATGGGGTTTAACACCTAGTTCACATGGATAAGACCCAAAGTCTCGGATAATTAGTTAGACCCTATATCCATTGGAAACTGCCATAAAGATTGTATTTTCTTCCTTTGATATGAATTTTGATAAGAACACCTAGGTTGACCCCTTTTGGTTTTGATTATGACTGTTAAATAAGTAATTGATTGAATCATGTAACGTTTGGAAGTAGTTGACATGTATGTCTTATTTGATGAAATAATAACTTAAATATTTGGAATGATCCACTGGGTTTTGTGTTCACCCTTCCTTCTTCTAACATTTTAAGGAATTGACAAACAGAGATCACAGGAATGTCACATACAAAATATTTCTTAGAATTATTTAATTATAGGTTATGTTGGCCCAAATTTTGTTATTTGATATTATTTTCGTTGTAATAAACAATTAAGGGTTTTGTACGTTTGGATTGAATTAATAATATTGAATTATTTTTCTTCAAGATATCTTGTTACCTTATTGATAAATGTTATGAGTTAATATTACTTAGGAAATCCCAGAGACTTGGGATTTTAATGGAAAGAATAAAATAAAGTAATGTCGGCTTGCCTCCCGGCTGAGTGTTGTGGTCCACGTGTGAAAATTTGGAGGAGGTGGGGTGTTACAAAGGAATCCTTAATCTCCACTATTGAATCTCCTTCTAGCATAGAATGTGTAGAACTTCATTATGACTACTCTAATTGTTGTTTAGAACAACTAAAGAAAGAAAAAGAGATGCCAAGAGGGAGGTAGAGAGAGCAAGAAGGGACTTGTCCAGTTCTTGCTAGGATAAAGAGAATGGTGCTCACACTTGAGTTTATATAGAGTTCTAATGGGCATGAATTGGCAAGTTTGAGGTATCTTTATTGTAGAAACCTTTCTAAAACTCTTTCTATTTTCATTTTATTTGTTTCTTATGTATAAGAATTAGTAACTAAAGGTTTTAGAAGTTTATAATACATTCTTTTGGGTTGATTTCATTTTAGAAATCTTTCTAATTTTCTGTTTTATTTATTCCCAAGCATATATATTAGTAAGTAATTATTTTAAAAATTATTAATATATTCTTTTTAGTTAATTCTCTATTTTACTTGTTCCCCGAGATCAAATAATAGCAAGTGATGCTTTTAAAAATTGCTAATACATTCTTTTGGGTTAATTTTATTTTAGAAACCTTTTTAATTCTCTATTTTTCTTGCATGAAGAGAATGAGGGTTTTGGAAAGTGTAAATTTTTAACAACTTCCTTAGTTATTTTAATTTCTTATTTAGTTTGAAATTTCAAATTTCAAACTCTAATGTGGGTGGTATTAGAGCTTAGTCGGTAGGTTTTTGGGCAAAAAAAACTATATTAATACCAAAGGTGGTATCAGAACCTAGGTTGTAGATGCCTTGAACAGATTTAGAAAGAATTAACTCATAAGGTAAGACCTTTACTTAGAATACCCTACCTCCTATTTTAAAATTGAAAATTGTTTTGAAAATCTATTTTTCAAAAGAGATATATGTTTTCAAATGTTCTGTTTGGATACAAAGATTATGACTTGAGTTGATAGTAGGTAAGCCTTATCTCGAATAAAGCTAAACATTAAAAGGGAGATGGGTTATCACATTCTAGAAGGTCGATCGCTAAGTAAACTTTGGTTTCGCCACCTGACTGGGGCTTGTCTCACCAGCTCATACATGTAGTTGAAGTCAAAGAATACCTTATTTTCTATGAGAAAACCAGGAAGTAGTATTTAAGGGCAAGGAACGTACTAGAGTACAAAGGTAGTACCAAAGCTAGTATTAGAAAATGGATAAAGATTGTAAGATTCAACTAGATATTGAAACCCAAGGTCTAGGAAAGAAACCTTAGGTAGAGACTTGGGTGTTGTCAAAGGTGGCACAGTGGATCATAAGTGAATACTTTTAGGACAAAGGTTAGAGACTGAAAACGTGTGAAAAACTAAAAACTGGATTGGTCAGGACACAAGATCGGGACTGTCCTGTATTTCTTATTTCTATGTGGTATGGTACACAAAGAGATTTAGGGGTATGAAGGAATCTCGAACTTGGAGAATGATGGGCCATGTTTGATGAATGATCAATAACTTTGGAAGAGTTTGTTTCCCTACGCTTAGCTAGTATGGGATAGTCAAATGTAGTGGCGCTTGGGAAACCTTAGCTGATGACACATTCGCAAAATTATTTGGGTGTAGTGAGATCTCTGAGTAGGAACAAGTGTCGATGGGCAAGAGTAGTATGGGATACTCTATAATAACCCAACTCTTTACAAATAAAGAGAAACAAAAAAAAAACATTTTGCGATCCTGCATCCCCCAAATTCTTGAAAAAATGGTCTTCGTCGAGACTGTAGTCCTAGTCCAAAAGATCGTGGTCCTGCAATTAGGGCATGCCAAAAATCGCGATCCTCCTAGCAGTAATCGTGGACCTTCGATTGGAAACCTAGAAATGGAAGTTGCGCAAACCCAAATTCGACCCTATATATATAATCAGTGCACAGAAACCCTAATCACTCATTCTACCCCATTGTTCGTCTTCTCCACAAAAAAACTTCAAGTGTATTGTCCCCCTCAGTGGTTTATCGTCATCACAAAACCCTAAGAAACCCTAGTCGTCTGTTCATTCCTCTTCTTCCCACGTCTATTTTGAAGCAAATCCATAAGTTCCAACCTTTTCCTAGCTGCCCTACAGACGTTAAGAAGAGGAAGATTGCAGGAATAGTTCCAATGGTTACGCATGTCGGATAAAACACTAGTCTTATATGCAAATAATACTGTGAATCATTATCATCATGTTGATGGTTTTTTACTTATGATAGACCCAATACCCACTATTAACGTTCCGGTGAGGCGAAGGAACAAAGAAACTACAAAATCTAGGTGTAAAGATGTTTGTATCTATTTAAATACATATTTTTGGATCTGTACACATATGGTCAGAAACCATAGTATGTAACTGTAGCACCCCGCCTCCCGTGCTCGGGCCCACATGACTCTGACGACGCAATTACAACACTACCCTCATTTTTTTCCTTTCTTGGATGTTGGGCAACCTGGGAGGTGGGCCCATGTTACATTAACCTTTTTCCTTTGCTAAGTTTCAAATATCCAAAACTTCCTATGCACTTTAGTCTAAGCACAATATATTTCATGAAAAATAACAAAGCCATAAATATAATTCAATATAATTAATTAATCCAAAATCCAAAGTGCATAAGACTTTGATTATTACAGTGAAACAAAATAAATTGGACCAGCAAGCCCTACAATTTAATAAAATTCCTAAGAAAATAATTTAATTAACTCTCAGATAGCCTTGACATTTAATTCCCTAAAATATTAAAGAGGAAGGGGTAAGCTAAAAAACCCAATGGATCATCCCAAATATTTAAATTACTATTTCAACAAAATAAAACATTCATAGCACCCACTTTTTAGAAATTAAATGATTCAAATAGTGGGTTATTTTAGTTGATGTTCTAGACCGAAAGGATACCCCCCCCCCAAGGGAAAGAGCTCCGATATTGAACTTCAACCCATCACAGTTGAGGTAGGATCAACTTCGAACCCTCTCTTACCTTGCAACTCCGGATTAGAATACTCATGAAGAAAATCTGCCCTTGTGCGAGTGCGTGGTTATTATCTTTATTAATCTTTTATTAAATGTGAAACATAACATTTAAATATTCTAACAGAATTTAAACATACAAGGATGGTAACATTACATCATAGATCATGCATCATTATAAACCTAAGCATGCATATTCTATATGGCATTTACATAAGATCAAAGTGAAACATCCAAGCAAGCTTCATTTTGAATAAAAATAATAAAGTAAAAAGTAGGAATCGTTTTCACCTCAGAATCGCTTCCTTCTGAACTTTTTGAGCTCCTCTCAGATCTTTCTCATTACTTGTACTAGATTTGTGTAGCACTCCATTACTACTATCCTGTTGCTATTTAGAATAACACAAGAAAGAAAATCTAGGTGTCAAGAAGGAAGCAGAGAAAGCAAGAGGAGTTTTATCAACTCTTATTGGGATGAAGAAGAAAGAGAGGTGCAATACCCAACCCTCGAGACTTGATTGTTTAGCTAATCACAAGGGGGGTCGGGCCATGTTACATTACAAGTACACAACTTGCATCACATTTTATTTCAATTATCTTAAGTCTTATTAATTCATAATGACCACACAACCCAAACAATGTAACTTTAATTTAATAAGACTATTACAAGGGAGGTAAAAGAAATCTTTAATCTTTATTTATTCAATAAAGTAATAAAGAATTACATACTTGAATTTCAAATAACAAAAGAGTACATAACTCAAATTAAAAACTAAATTCGGCGAAAGTCTTAATTCAAATAATCCAAAACTTTGGTAACATGCCCTTACATATAAACTTTCCAAATTTAAAATCCTATCAAATACTCAATAGTTTTCATGATTCAATTTCCTGAAAAATAAGAGGGGAAAGGGTGAGCACATAACCCAATGGATCATTCCATAGACAACTAAGTTGCTAATTCAAATCAAAAGCACATCCAAATTTAAACACTTGTAAACAATTACTTTGGGTTATACCCATCCACACATAGTGATGAGCCCATATACACTTAATATATGTAAAGAACACCTATAGCATCACTTAAATTGCTATGACAGTAAGTGGTTCATAACTTCTAAGTCCTAAATTTATTTCTCACATATTCTTGAATGAAAAATCAGAATAGTAAAATTAAGAATAAAACATTGAAAAAGCATGAAAACAACACATAGCATGCTTTATAATTCAAATTAAACCTAATCATAAAAACTAGGCATGACAGGATATCATGAATACTTAAAACATGCATACATGCTAATCAAAATCTAAATCATGATCAAACATGTAGAAAACTGAAAATAAACATGCTAAACTGAAAATATAAAGTGTATGAACATGCTAGAAACTCAAACTAGTAAAGAAGAAGTGTAGGAAATCTCATCCACCATAATTGCTTGTTTGTACAAAATCCGGTGGAAGTTCCCTTCTTCTATGCAATTCAAGAAAACCAACAACTTCAAGAATGTAAAAGAAATCTAAAATCCTAACTTCTTTCTAAAAATAACTCAAGAACACAAGAGGGTGAGAAGTGGTTGCCAAAAAAGAGGGCTAGAACAAGTAAAGAGGGAAGTATCGACTCTTTGCTTTAGGATGAAGAATAGGTGTGTACAAGGGTTTACCCTCATGTGTGATGGCTAGGTTTGCACACAAATCACAAGGGGACGACTAGGGTTTGAAGTTCAAGGACATGATGGTAATCTTCACACTTGGCGCCAAGATAGTATGTTTTTCGGTTTAGGAAACTTTTTTGTTCTTGCTTCTTTGGTTTCTTCTTGTGTGTGATGGCTAGGGTTCCCTTGTAAGCATGGATTTAACTTTTAGAAACTTCTAAATAGGTTCCTTCAAATATGTGCACACTCATACTCACACATGTGGCTGGTTTTGGGGTGTATGGGCTATGGGTGCACTTGATCATTTGTAGTTGGTCATGCATTCATGAGTCCACATGAATTTAATAAAAATTAATATCTCCTTATATAATAAGAATTTAAGACTTCAATCTATATTTTTGTGTTCGTAATAGGCTAATACATTGTAACACCCCAACCCCCACATTCCTTGAGTTTTGGACAACCACCATTATTCGACAGTGGACTTAACCAATTGGCGGGTCGGGCCGGTGTTACTTTACAAGTGACACACA
>JAJIYU010008760.1:0-17668 GCA_030144865.1 Tinospora cordifolia | reverse complement strand
AAATACCGCTTATCCTTGGAAGACTGTTTCTCGCTACCGGGCATGCACTCATTGATGTACACAAGGGAGAATTAACTTTAAGAGTTAATAATGAGAAAGTGATCTTCAATCTTTACAAAGCAATGCAATACCCCAGTGACTTACATGAATGCAATACGGTGGAGATCCTAAACTCTTGCATTGGCAAGGTGGTGGAGGCACTAAGCTCACAAGATGAGTTGGTGGGAAGCATCTCTTATTCATTGACGTTTCCTGAAGTCATGACAGTAGAAGAGCAGCTTGTGGTGCTAGCTTTAGAAGCAAGCTCAGTAGAGGTCCACAGTAAAGAGGAAGAATTGCCTGAAAATCAGCCATCTAAAGTTGTTCAAGAGCCTCCTAAGGAAGTAGAGTTGAAACAACTTTCGGAGCATTTGAAGTATGCATTTTTAAATGAGGACAAATCACTTCCAGTTATTATTTCCTCTTCACTTGCACCTGTTCAAGAAGGAAAGTTGCTGAATGTGTTGCAAGAACACAAAGCTGCATTAGGATGGACAATTGAAGATATCAAGGAGATAAGTCCATCCATTTGCATGCATAAAATTTTAATGGAGGACTCACATAAACCAACGGTGGAACATCAGTGAAGGCTCAGTCCTATTATGAAAGAAGTGGTGAAGAAAGAAGTTATGAAGTGGCTAAAAGCTGGAATTATCTATGCTATATTAGATTCACCATGGGTTAGCCCTATTCACGTTGTGCCTAAAAAAGGGGGAATGACTATTGTTACAAATGAAAAAGGAGAGTCAATAGCTTCAAGAACAACAACTAGATGGCGTGTTTGCATAGATTATCTGAAGTTGAACAAGGCAACTCGTAAAGATCATTTCCCTTTACCTTTTGTGGACCAAATGCTGGATCGTATTGCTGGTTATGATTTCTACTGTTTCTTGGATGGATATTCGGGATATAATCAGATAGTCATTGTACCAGAGGATCAAGAAAATACTACTTTCACCTGTCCATATGGAACTTATGCATTTAAGAGAATGCCATTCGGTCTATGCAATGCACCAACAACTTTCCAGCGGTGCATGATGGCAATATTTGCAGATATGATTGAAGACATCATGGAGGTATTCATGGATGACTTCTCGGTGTTTGGTGAAACATTTGAACAATGTCTCAACAATCTGGAACGAGTCCTCTCCCAGTGTGAAGAAAAGAATCTAGTTCTAAATTGGGAGAAATGTCACTTCATGGTTCAGGAAGGCATTGTATTGGGCTATAGAGTTTCTGTTAATTGCCTAGAAGTTGATAAAGCAAAGATCAAGCCATTGAAAATTTGTCACCACCAACAACAGTGCGTGAGGTGCGAAGTTTTTTGGGGCACACAGGATTTTATCAAAGATTTATCAAGAACTTCTCTCACATAATTCGTCTTCTATGTCAATTGTTGGAAAAAGAGGCTGAATTTATCTTCACAGCTGAGTGTGTTGAAGCTTTTAACACACTTAAGAAAGCCTTAACAACTACTCCAATAATGTCAACTACAGTTTGGGGGAAACCGTTCGTAATCATGTGTGATGCTAGTGATTATGCAGTAGGAGCAGTTTTAGAACAAAGACATGATAGAATGTTCAGAGCCATATACTATGCAAGCAAAACATTAGATGATGCTCAAAAAGAATTATAACACCACTGAAAAGGAGTTGCTAGCTGTTAGTTTTGCTTGTGACAAGTTCAGATCATACATTGTGGGCTCACATGTCAAAGTCTTCACTGATCATGCGACAATCAGACAGTTGTTTACAAAGAAGGATGCTAAGCCTAGATTAATAAGGTGGATCTTGCTGTTGCAAGAGTTTGATATTGAGGTAATAGATAAAAATGGTACAGAAAATGTTGTGGCTGATCACTTGTCTCGTCTGTCAAATGAAGCAAACCCTAATCCAAAGGGAATAGTGGAGGTCTTCCCGGATGAACGTCTCTTGTCATTAAGTGACAACCTCCCGTGGTACGCAGATTTTGCTAACTACAAAGCTACAGGCGTCACACCAGCAGATCTATCTCAAAGTCGCCTAAAACGTTTCATACATAAGAGTAAGTTCTATCTTTGGGATGATCCCTTTCTTTACTGGAGGTGTGCTGACAAGGTGATTCGTCATTGCATTCATGATTGCCACACTTCACCTTATAGTGGTCACTATAGTCATCAAAGAACAACCAGACGTGTGCTTGAGAGTAGGTTTTATTGGCTAAGCATGTTGAATGATGCTTATTAGTTTGTCAAGACTTGTGAGGCATGTCAGAAGCAAGGAAACATCTCCAGAAAAAATGAAATGCCTCTTACCTCATTTGTAGAAGTGGAATTGTTTGATGTGTGGGGCATCGACTTTATGGGACCATTTCTACCATCAGCTGGCAAACAATATATCCTGCTAGCGGTTGATTATATCTCTAAGTGGGTGGAAGCTGTGGCTACAACAAAGAATGATGCACGAGTGGTACTTAAGTTCCTTACACGAAACATTTTCTCTCATTTTGGAACTTCTAGAGCCATAGTAAGTGATGAAGGAACACATCTTTGCAATAAAGTCTTCAATAACCTTCTCACTAAGTATGGAGTGAGGCACAAGGTTGCACTACCTTATCATCCTCAAACTAACGGGCAAGCTGAAGTGTCTAATCGGGAAATCAAGTCAATATTACAGAAAATGGTTGGTACAAACCGTAAGGACTGGGCATTGAAGTTAGATGATGCATTGTGGGCTTATAGGATAACATTTAAAACACCCATTGGTATGTCTCCTTATCAATTGTTGTATGAGAAATCTTGTCACTTGCCTTGCGAGTTAGAGCACAACACCATCTACAGAGAGAGAATGAAGAAATGACATAATCAATTCATAGAGAAGAAGGAGTTTAAACCTGGGCAGCAAGTGCTTCTTTTCAATTCAAGACTCCATTTGTTTCTGGGAAAGCTTAAATCTCGATGGTTGGGACCATTTTTAGTCACTCAAGTCTTCCCATATGGAACAGTAGAGGTGCAGAGCTTGGTGAATGGCCACAAGTTTAAAGTGAATGGCCAAAGACTGAAGATTTTCTACAGTGGACCAAAGTAGATGGTGGAGATGGTTCTCCTCAAAGATTGAAGCAGTGTATCCTCGTCGAGCTAACGACGTTAAACTTAGCACCGAGTGGGAGGCAACCCACTATAGAAGTTTGTGAAATTGTGTTCTTAAGTTTAGTTTGTTAGATTTAAGGGAGAAATTGTGTTTATGCACTTAGAATTGTGTAAAAGGGGTCCATCAAACTTGGGACTGTGGTCCATCATATGTAGACCTCGGTCCACATAATGTATACAGGAACAACATTCTGGTGACCGCGGTTATCAGCCCACGAACCGCGGTCAACAGAATGGACTATTTTGATATATACAGACGGACCGCGGTCACCAGCCGAAGCAATTTCATAGACCGCAGTCAATAGAATGGACTATTTTGATAGAATACACATGGACCGCGGTCACTAGCACAAGCATTTTCACAGACCGTGGTCAATAGAACACTTCTTTGTGATATACACACAGACCACGATCCACGAACATAGTGTCAAACTGTAAACCGCGGTCCACAGTTCATGTGTTCATTTTAAACCATGAAAAAGGCACATGGACCGCGGTCCATAAAGCACAGACCGCGGTCCATGCGTCCTTAAAATACCAGATTGCGGTCTGTTATCTCATTTTTGCTTTGAAACTTCAAGTTTTTGGTGGCTTTTGATCTCCTTTTTTAAGATTTCAAGCATTTCTCTCTTTTCAGTTAAAATGTAAGTGTTTTCTTTGATTTCTTATTAGTTTATTGCATTTGTTTGAATGTTTAGATGATTTAGGAATGTTTTGTGTGTTCTCTTATGTTTAAATGGTGATTTTGCTCAATGACTCACATTATTCCCTTCTTTACTCTGAATATGCACACTATGTGAATCCTTTTTGCACAAAAACTTGCATAATTCCGTGTTCATGCGCACTTTAGGCCTGTAGATGTGTTGTTTCACGTAAGGTGGTGCCTTTTTATCTGTTTTTATGTCATTTAACATTACAAGCAATACAAGATTCAATTTTTACTGCTTAACGAATGACTTTGATGTTATAATGCTTAGACCATGCAAAATAACCATATGTTGAGTCAGTTTCATTGAATGGTTAATGCGTTATTATATATGAATCTTGTTGTTTTCCTTGCCCTTAATCACTGTACTTGCAGGCCTCCCAAAATGAAATTGCCTACCTCTAAAGGTAAGCAGCAAGCACCCCTTCTTCCACCTTCTGATAGAAACAGATTCAGAACAGCCAATGCCAAGCAGAGGTTTAATATGATTCGGTCCAATAGACACTTGATTCCTGAAAGAGGAATCATGTTAATGACAGAGGAATGTGCATTAGGCATTGATACGGTGATAGTTGAGAGAAATTGGGGGAAGTTGATTCAGGCGCCAGGCACCACAGTGGTCTCCATTGTTCAAGAATTTTATGCAAACACCCCTGACCGAGATGGTACATCAATTTGGGTACGGGGTAAGTTGGTGTCGTTCAACGCAGCAGCTATAAATGAGGTCTATGGTCTTCTCGCGGACTCTCTGGATGATTACTACACATTATTGCCGAAATTTGATCCGGATGAGGTTTTATGGACACTATGTGTTGACAGGGCATCGTGGATTTGTTATAACAATAAGCCCATCAACCTAATGAAGACTATGTTCAAGATGGAGGCTAAGGTTTGGTTGTACTTAGCTTGTGCAAATTTATTTCCTTCTTTGGCCATTAACAGAGTTACAGTAGAGAGAGCGGTACTAGTCTATTGCATCATGAAGGGACTCCCAATCAATATTGGGGCTCTCATCTCTAGTTCTATCCGGTCTGCTATTGAGATGGAGATGGCGTGTTGTGTCCCTCCGGTGCAGCCGCCCCAGCCTACAGATGTTGATGTTGATGATGATGATGATGCTGATGGTGGTGATGCTTTCACTGACTTTATTACTAAGGAGGAAGTCTTCGGTGCAGATCTTTGAGCACCAATGTTTTCGATACTTCTGTTACTTCTCTTGTGTTTGCTCTTGGAAAATCAAATTTTTGTACCTTTGTGGTTCTTATGTTTTTCTTTTTCTTCTGTTAATGCATCATTTCCGATTGTTAGTTCACTGGTCCAATGCTAATCTATATTTTTGCTATAATTTCCAGACTAATTCTTTTCTTTTTTTTTTCTTTGAATGCATGTGTGATGTGTTATCCTGCGCACGTTTATGTATCTATGTGCACTTGAGGACAAGGCACAATTTAAGTTTGGGGGTGCACACTGAAGAAAGAAATTCTTCTTCAAGTTCATTTAAGGTTTATTTTTCCTTTATATTTACATATTTTGTGTGCATTAATTCTTCTAAACTGCATATATTTATGGGCATATCACATACATAGCTATTGAAATTCTCTCATGACATTTAGATATTAGGATTGTTTATTTAGTGATAATACGTGAGCACATTAGTTAGGACATGAACATATAGAGCATATAGATGTTACTTAAACTAGATCCATGCTATATTTTTTGAAAATTTTCACTGAGTAACCTATGAAATTGAAAATTCCTCTAGTATGATGAGACGAAGGACTAGGGTACTTTCAAACAGTCTGTATGCTTGGTTTGTCTGAAATTTGACCTTGACAGATCTCTATAGTCTTAGGTAGATTAAGAATCTGAAGACTGAGAAAAGTGATGAGTAGAAACCAAACCACAAGTGGAGAGAATTTCCCACAAACTCTTGAAATAATCAAATCTGTCTTGAATACGGCTTCGGAATGACTATAGAAGGAAAATGAAATAGGCCATCATTGTTTGAGTCCTAGCTTAAAGGCTGGTCCCAGCATTTATAATCCTTTGTAAGCAATTTTGAGCCTTATAGCCTATTTTCTTGTTATGAACCTAAATATTATTTAAACACTATATCCTTTTATGAATATCTTAGTTAGACCTATTTGTGTGCACTCATAGTTTTAATATGACCTATTCTAATGATATGAGAAAAGGAGGGGATGCTAACATTGAAATATATATGTTTTCAGTTTTTGTTTCAGCTTTTATTTTGAATTCAAAAAAAAAAAGAGTTACATTTATTTCTTTAGTATTTCAGTATTGTCAATGATAGCTAAACTTTCTACTTTTGTATGAGTGTACATGTGAGTATAATTTGGAGTGCACGTGATGAAATAAGTTTGGAGGAGCTATAAAAACAAGGTTGTGATTATGAACAAGAATATAAGGGATTAAATAGAAGGATCAAGATATATTTGATAAATCAGACAAAAATAGGTTGTTATTATTGCTATGAGTGTACACTTGAGTCAGATTTAGATTCCTATTACACTTGTACCTTGAGCTAGACTACATTACAACCTAAAAGAAAGACCACTGATCCTGACTATAGTTTGACTTAAATAGAAGATGGATAGAGGGGAGAATTGAAAGGGTCTGTGTACTTAGGTATTAGGAAAGGATTTCTGTGAGTGGGATAGTACCTGCAAATCACATACAAAGTCTAAGAGGATTGAGATACTAACAGATGAAAAGGTGAAGTTGAGAAAGAATAGAAGATGAACTAAAAATCTAGACAATCTGAATGGCCCTAAGGAAGTGTTAATGAGTCATAAACTATAGGAATGGAAAATTGAGGTTACAATGATGAGTGAAAAAGAATTTAATTTTATATGGCATGACATGTTAGTTTTAGATTAGAGTCATTGTTCGAGGATGAACAATAGTCTAAGTTTGGGGGTATTTGTTAGTTGCATAGCAAACTAACATTAGAATAGGTAAAATGTTGCATTTTATAAGAAATAAGGGAGAATAGAAGTAAAGAATTGCATAATTAGCAATAGTTGCATGTAGTTAGGGATTTGCATTGTTTAATAACTTTTAAGCCTTGTTTTTAGAGTTTTGATATTCTTTTATGAGAAAATGATGTCTGGGAAAGGAATTGAGTGTATTGCAGGATACAGGTTGAAGCACAGAAGAAGAATGCATCAGAAGAAGGCAAATAAGAGAAGGAATCATGAGAAAGTACCAGTGGACCGCGGTCCAAGAACTGAAGACCGTAGTAACAAAAGAAGGACCGAACCAGTATATAATGCACTGGTGACCACAGTCACCAGAACGTGATTTGCACAAAAACAGGACAGACCGCAGTGGGCAGAACATGGAGAATTTCTAGGTTTTGACATAAAAATCATTGATCGCGGTCACTAACCACAGTCACTTGAATGATTAGCGAGATTTTCTTATTTTTTAGGTTTTTTAGTGCGGGACTATAAATAGAAAAGGGTAATTAGAGTCAAATGAGACCTAATACTGAAAGAAATCACTGTGACGGCTGTGAGGGCATGAAAGACTGGATTGCCATTGTGGATTGAAGATTGTTTAAGAGTTTTGAGTATGTTTTACTTCTTTGAATTTAATTTCATGTTTTCCTTTGAATTCATGTCTAGCTAATCAGTTTTATTGTCTGGGATGTGATGTTCAATGCATAGTTTGTTGTATCTAATTGTCGTTATTGGGTTATAGACTCTATTCTTTATTGTGTAGACTTACTGCCTTACACTTACTAGCCATAGATGTATTGAACTCAACACTTTGTTCTATCTCGGAAGAGAAGCCTAAAGGGTGGATGTCACAATTTAGACTTAGACCGGTTGATTTATCGGGAGATTATTGACCAATTTAGGGAGTTGCACAGGGATTGTTGAACATAACACGTAGGTTGTTAAGTGAACACCTCGGAAGAGGGTTTGACAAAACAAATCTAGTGAATGTTGAAATACCTTGGGAAAGGATTTCAACTATTGATGCAATAACTCATGGATTAAGTAATTCATAATTACAACGAAGGATTGCAAACTACGCAGCGGCATTCACGATCCTAGACATGTCTATACATTGATTTCTTAACATTAACTATTACTTTTGTTTGGAGAAGTCTCTAGTTTTCAACTTAATTCAATTACATCCAGTATAGTCTTGATAAAACTTTGATCAATAGTAAATTTGGGATTTGAAATCACAAATCAACCCTTTTTCCCTGAGGACGATACCCGGTCTTACTGGTTATTACTACTGCGATCCCGTACACTTGTGGGATTGCTAACACCCTCCTTAAAACAAAACACCAAAATACGAAATAAATAAAAAATAAAAATAAAAAACGCATGTCCAATCGTACCACAATAGTAGCACATCGGCCCACAAAAGCCCGAAAAATCATGAGACTTTGGTTCTTTGGTTTCTCTTGCATCTTCTTCTTTTTGTTCCAGTCAAGCCTTTAGTCTTTTGTTCTATTTACCTTTCTTGCCATTCTGCATTTGCACATGCCAGTCATGCCATTGCTTCATTAACTTATTTGCACAATTTGCCATTCCTCTTTTGCACACAACTCTTGTTCCAAATTTCATTCCAATCATGCCACAATTAATTGGTTCAATTTACCTCTTTACCATTCTTAATTCCAGTCGAGCCATCCTTTTGTTTTCTTATTTACCATTTTTCCACTGCTTCATTTTACAATTCTACACTCCTTTTTCTTCATGCTTTGCTTCATATGCACACATTGTATTTGTTTTGACCGTGTTGGCTTTCGATGAATGTGTTGAATATGCATTGTGCACTTGACGAATAGGTATTGGTTGTGTTGCATTCTTTTGTCTTTCCATCTTAATTCCTTTGTGTGTCTATTACTTCTTGATCTACTCTTGCACAAGCAATTGAGAATCCTTCATCGGACATTAAATCACAATTATAAATGATAAAAAATTATATTAAAATTCTCAAAATATATAAATACAAGCAATGTTATTAGAAATGCTTATGTACCTAATTATAAATAAATATGTCCTGTTTTCTACTGAATGAATGCAATATCTATAATAATATTAGTATGCAATGCAACAACCAATGTGTTGTGACCCCTTCTTAGGTGACGTCACGATCGGCACAGAATTCCCAAACATGTCAGAGTACTGACATGTCAAAAACCCTATAAGCCTCCCTAACCAAATTACCAATTTCCTGAAAAATTTGACAGAGTCTCCTCTAAAATATAACATATCACCAAATTCAAATAGCTTGATAGATCACAATCAATATAAAAAAAAATCATATATTTCTTCATCAAATTAACTATACATCCACACGATCCATAATTTGTTCTGATATGGCATTCAGATGATAACAAGTCTATCTACAACCCCAAATACAATAATCTGGCTAACTTTTTTCAATTACCACCTACTATTAACTCAAAAAGAAACTAATACTTATATTACAACATCTTCCCTTTCCCTTTTCCTGTAGAAACCTGGAGAAAATGACTGAGAGTAGAATAAGCAAACAACAAGCTCAGTAAATAATCTGATTTACGATATTATATAACTATCATATCTACAAAACATGCAAGGCAAAACAAGTTTAAAATCATCTAAAAATGCAATAAAAATAACATATATGCATAATGTAATGCGTAAACATGCTTCAAATTTAATAATGTGCAATCTTTGTAAAAACATGAGCCATCTCTATCCTCCAGATAACAAAGCGAATCTGCTCCTCATTGCACAAATGAGGAGTGTACCGACCTCTAGTTATCCAATTATCTATCCATTTCTATCTCATTTATCTCATGCTAGGAATGCACCAACTAAAATTATCACAACGGTTAATCTTGTGAGTCTGCTCTTTGAGACTATGACCAATATAAATGCTACCATGTCAATAACCTACTTAGATATGTAATTGACATGCTACAATGCATCAAAATCATTTCATGTATTGATGTGCATTAACCTAAATATTCTCAATAATCTTTAAGATTATTTTTCTAGTTATATAAAATATTTTTATGGCAGAAAATATTAAAAATAGGCTTCTCAATTATATTTTTATTAATTTTTTTCAAATTTTGATAAACAACCCAATTGATCAATAGCTTACCAAAATTCCAATTGATATCCAAAATTCACGAATTTGGTGTTGATAGGTACGCATTTTTATTTTCTACATTTCTATGAGATCTAATAATTTTATTAGGGTTTGACATATCCAAAAGCCCATCCTAAGGTTATTCAAATTTAGGTATTTATTTTGGTGACTACAGGACAAATGAACAAAAACTAACTATATATCTAGGATCTACGTATCACTAGAGTGTATTAATATACTTTTTACTAAGTTCTATTCACGATGGAGTAATATGCCATTTTGGGTACTATTATAAAATACCCCTTACAATAAAAATTACACCCCTACGATCATAATACGTGACTTACTTAGCATTTTTGTAACAAGAATTGAGAAAAATTGCTTCCTTGCACATTAAATCCTTCAAAAAACGTCAAATTGCCTTTTGTTGTGCGTCCTTTTTCTTCTCTAGTTTCACGGTGGCTTGTTGCTATAAAATGAAAAATCAAAATAACAGGGAGGATAAGAGATGATCACCGCCCCATCATTCCTCTTGATTTTTTTCTTTTCTTTGTTTGTTTTTTCCCCTTACACCAACAAACCCACTTTCCTATAAAAATACATATTTTCCTTTATACATACATACATATATATATATACACACACACACACACACACACACACACACACACACACACACACACACACACACACACACATATATATATATATATATTACTTTACTTTTTTTTTTCTTTTTCCCTTCTCTAACTCATCACCCCACGTATACATATATATAGATATATTAATGTAAATGTGTGTGTATATATATATAATACCAACTTATAATATCTACATTCATTATTTATAATTCAATAATAATAATAATAATAATAATAATTTATTTTATTTCCTAATCTCTTTATAAATTATATTTTTTATTTTACTTGACATTATTTACACTTATATGTACGTGTACAATACATACTTATACACACATGTGCTATGTCAAAGTGTCATGAAAATTATGGGTTGTTACACAATGCTGCTATATCACAAGCAAACCATAAATCATGTAAATATCTCATACATCATACATAAAGTTCTATAATAACATGCATGTCATGATCGCGACCAACTATGCTCAATAGATTCAGAACATCCAGAAGTCTAGGACACAAGCCAATAGACCCAGTGAAGCCTCGAAAATCTAGAGCTCAATAATCTATTCAATAGATACAAGACATCCTGGAAGTCTAGGACACAAGCCAACAGACTCTTATCCACTCATGAGTTCGGTAGAGCCTTGCAAACTTGGAGAATTTTCACACATGCATTGTCATGATTTCTGATAAAACACTTTTCAAATCAACATTTCATGTAATTGAATATAACATTATGCAATTCAACATAATTTAATTGCAGAACATATAAACAAAATGCTAGAAAATACTTGTAGAGGTTTTAGTTAAAGAATTCCCATAAATTTAGAGATTATCTTGTGAAATATCATCAAAATCTCAATACTTTGAATTTTTTATGACTAGTCTATACTTTCTTTGATCAAAATTATCATATACCCCTTTACTCTAGTTTTGTCGACAATTATTTCTAACCCATAGTGCTCGAAATCGTATAATACAATATAAAATAATGAATTTTTTTGACGTATATCATACTGTCGTAATTCCATTTTGGTCAAAATGGGCATATTCCTCAACATTTTGGTGTTTTGAGGATGATGATTTGTTATTTAGGGTCAGAAATGTGAGAAATCATGAAGACATAAAATTTTTCTTTTCTTTCTTAACCCAAAAGTGTAGAATCATGGTCTGGTCATGGTTTTAACGATGAGTTATCAATTGATGAGTACACATGTTAGCGATGAGTTATTGTGATACCCTGAAAATTCTATTTTTAATTAAATAAAATTCAAAATCAATTCAATGAAATTTGGTGCAAAATGAAACTAGGCTCATTTCGGGGCTAAATTTGGTAGGTTTTTAAAAGTCTCAATTGGTGACCCTTAGGGACCCAAAACTAGAACAATTGGTCAAGATTAGGGTTTTTATTTGCCAAAGCCCTTCAGGGGATCCAAATTAGAAAGAATTGACATTTAGGGTATTTTGAAAAATTAAAATGACCATAAATAAAACGAGATGACATGAACTAGCAAAATAGATGACATATCCAAAAACTAGGACAATTGGCCAAAATTAGGATTTGCATTTTTGTCTAGTGACTTCAGTGTGTTTTAAATAAAGAAAGTATGTGACAGAAAAATCACTTTGGGCCAAACTATATCTTAAAATTTTCATTAAGTTCATGTGATTCCAAAACTATGAGTTCAAAAATCATAATTTCTTGTAAATAAGGAGATATTAATTTTTATTTGATTTTTGTGAACTCATGAATGTATGGCCACCCCTAAGCATGTGCAAGTCACATGGGTGGATGTAACACCCCACCTCCCATGCTCTTGGCCCACGTCATCCAAAGGTATCTTACTTTGGGTCGCCCAGGAGGCGGGCTTGTGTTACGTTATCCTTATTCCATTTTCTTTTCCACATCCATGAGATATCTTGTGCACATTAATCTATGATGCCATGAAATAAAATAAATCTTTTATTATTAAATAGAAAAATTCAAAGATTATAACGAAATGAGACATTAATTGAATTTGGGACCACACGCCCTACATTAAATAAAAATTCCTACTTAGTACATGACTCTCATGCTTCCTTGATAATTAATTTCCTGAAATATTAAAATAAGGGGTGAGCTATAAATCCCAGTGAATCATCCCAAATATTTAGTTCGTTATTTTGACAAAATAAAGCATGCATGGCAAACACTTACAAGGAATTAGATGATTCAACCAATTTATTATTTTTGTTGTCATTAAAGACCAAAAGGATACCCCCCAGCATTCCATCACTAGGGAAAGAGGTACTGTACTAAATTCAGACCCGTTGGAGTGAGGTAGATCAAATTCGAACCCTTCATTACCTCACAACCCCTATTTGGAATGCTTACAGCGCAAATTCGACCCCGTGCCGGAACGTGGTTAAAATCTTTATTTAATCTTTTATTAATGTAAGAACATAATAAAGAACTATTAAAAACAATTTAAACATTCCTACAGTATAACAAATCAACAAAGAAGAATTACTTTAGATTTTTGATGTAGAATATCGAACAAAACGCAACTATAGAGCATCCTCTCTCAAAACAATAAAGATGACTTTTGATTTCTGATATAGAATACCATACAAGATGCAACAATAGAGAAAACTCTTTCAGTCATGAACAATATAATAATTTAAATAAATTAATTAAAAGACATTTAAAAGAAAATAAACTAACCATACAAGCAGGCATTATTTGAATCAAAATAATAAATTAAAAGATGAGAGTCATTTCACCTCGAGATCGCTTCCTAAATTCTTTTCAAATCTTTTTGCCAAGATCTGTGTAGTACTTCATTGCTGCTACTTTGCAGGCTGTTTAGAACAACTTTAAAAGAAAAAGGGACCAAAGATGCCAAGAAGGACGCAGAGAGAAAACAGGGAGTATTATTCTTGTTCTTACTGGGATGAATGAAATGAGGGGGAGAGATGGTTTATATAGGGTCTCCAATGGTTAGTTTCATAAAATTTTACTTTCCTATTATAGAAAATTTCCTTTTTTACTTGGTTGGGGCAGCTAAGGTTTAGGGTTAGAGATTAGGGTTTTTTTGTGTTTTTTTTTGGGATTTTTTCGGACATTGTTTCATATGTTTTTTCCAATTTATTATTTTTTTGTATTTTTTAATATTTTTTTAAAAGGAGGTGCACTGTGTGAGTAGGGTCGTGCGCAATTTCGTGAGTGGCCCAACGTGCACTATGTGCCTAGTGCATGGGCCCAAGGCCCATGTGCCAATTTATATTTTTTTAATATATATATATATATATATATATATGGCTTAATAGGCTTAAAAATCCCAACCTTTATGCTTTTTGCAAATTTATCCTAACATTTCATTTTTGGCAAAATAATACGAACCTATCAATTTGATGATAAATTGTATTCAATAGTTGAAATCAAAATTGAATGGCTGACATGGAGCCCAGTAAGCAGCTGATGTGGCAAATTTTAAATGAGAGGGCACCATCACAAATGATGTAGATGCAACATCATCTGTAATGATGCCATCTCATTTAAAATTTGCCACATCAACTGCTTCTGGGCTCCACGTCAGCCATTCAATTTTAATTTCAACTGTTGGATACAATTTACCATCAAATTGATAGGTTCGTATTATTTTGCCAAAAATGAAACGTTAGGATAAATTTGCAAAAAACATGAAAGGTTGAGATTTTTAAGCCTATTAACCCTAACTATATATATATATATGTATATATGATTTTTTTTTACTATATATTACTATTAACTAACTTTACTATATGTTTAATAATAATATATTAATACATATATCAATTAATATATACCAATATATATATATATATATACCTATCAAGTGTCACATATATAGACACCAATTAATATATATTCATGTGTCTATATTAATTAAATTGTATATGCATACATATATACAAAATAATTAGGGTATTACATTCTACCCCTCTTAAAAGAGATTTCATCCTCGAAATCTATCACTAGGTTACTTCAGTGTCATTTGATCGAGCGTGTCTAGTGAAAAATTTTGAGTACTTATTTTGTATTTCACTTTCCAATTTCGAAGTATCCTCTTCTATTTCATGGTGTTTCCATAAGACTTTGACTGAGGGAATGTCTTTTGTTTTAAGGCTCTGTACCTTACGATCAAGAATCCTAACCACAGCTTCTTCATATGTGGCATCATTTTGGATGTCTACTTTTACCCAATAGATTATGTGAGACTAGGGATTTGGTTTGTATTTCCTCAGCAGTGATACATGAAATACGTTGTGGATTGAGGACAGTCGATTCGGAGGGTCTAACCCGTAAGCGCATTCGCCGATCTTCCTGAGTATCTCGAAGGGTCCAATAAATCTAGGTGCTAGTTTTCCTTTGGATCCCAAATCGTTCAATTCATTTCTAAGGACTGGTCCTCAGAAACACTTTATCACCTAAGTGGAATTCTAGATGTGTTCTTTTTCCTATCAACATAACTTTTCTGTCTACTTTGTGCAGTGGTTACTCACTTCTGAATTTGTTTCACCTATTTGTTCATCTCTTGCACAAGATCTGGCCTAGTAAGAACGTGATCCTCAAGTTCAGCCCAATAGGTTGGTGATCTATAGGGCCTCCCATAGAGGGCTTTGTACGAAACCTTCCCTATACCTGCCTGATAACTGTTGTTATAGGCAAACTCTGCTTGGTGTAGGTATTTACTCTAGTTTCCTTTGAAGTCAAGGATGCAGGACCTCAGCATGTCTTTCAACGTTTGGATAACTCTTTCTAACGAAAAGCCGTACTCATGGTGAGTGTAGTGCCTAGTTCCTTTTGTAGACTCTTCCAAAATTGTGAGGTGAAACGAGAGTCTCAGTTAGACACTATTGTCTTAGGTACCCCATGAGGTGAACTATCTTTCTAACATAGAGTTCACCTAGTTTACTGACTTTGTCTGTGGATCTAATGGGCAAGAAATGTGCCACTTTAGTGAGACGATCCATAATCACCCACATAGTATCTTCCCCTTTTTGATTTCTGGGTAACCCGCTGACAAAATCCATGGTGATGTTGTCCCACTTCCATTCTGAAATAGGAAGTGGTTGCAACATCTAGAGGGTTTTCAATGTTTTGCCTTTACTTGTTGACAGGTTAGGCACTTAAAGACGTCCTTGGCTACATCTTTCTTTATTCCTCTCCACCAATAGATCTTTCAGAGATTTTGATACATCTTATCTCCTCTAGGATGCATTGCATACTTTGTTTGATGGGCTTCGTTTAGAATGGTTTGCCTACTCGGTCTATTTTGCGGTATGCAAATTCTTTTTCTGAGTCTTAACGTTTCGTCGACATCCATTCTAAAGTCAGTATGCTTTCTTCATTGAATTCCTTCAATCAACATTGTGAGCCATTTGTCTTACCTTTGATCTTCCCTGATTTGATGCAGAAGATCCGATTGACAAGTCATATTGTATAGATAAGCTTGTTCTTCATTTAATGTTACGCCATCCTAAGGTCTTCGATTAGTTGGTATGTTTGATCCTTTTCCTCCTCCTGTTTGCTAGAATTTCCTACTGAGGGTGTATGCCACTACGTTGGCTTTTCTTGGATGGTAATGGAGTTGGAAATCATAGTCTTTAAGGAATTTCATCCACCTACGCTCTCAGAGGTTCAATTCCTTCTAAGTATAGATGTATTTCAGACTTTTGTGATTTGAAAATAGGTCAAACCTCTCATCATACAAGTAATGCCTCCATATCTTCAAGGCAAATACTATAGCTACTAGTTCTAAGTCATGTGTTGGGTAGTTTTGTTCATACATCTTTAGTTGTGGTAAAGCATAGGCAACGACCTTTCCTTCTTGCATTAAAACTATACCCAATCCGTTTTGTGAAGCATATTTATATAGAACATATGTGATGCCATGAGTCGGAGTGACTAAGATAGGGGCCAAAGTCAATCTCCTCTTCAACTCCTTGAATACTTGTTCACACTTTTCATCCCAATTGAACGGAACTTTTTTTCTGGTCAGTCTGGTCATATGTTTTGCTAATGTGAAAAAGTCTTAAATAAATCTTTTATAGTATCTAGCTAAGCCAAGAAGCTTTGAATCTCAGTGACCATCTTAGATTGTTTCCAATCTGTGACAGCTTCCACTTTTTTAGGATCGACAGAGATACCTTTCGCTGATATTACATGACCAAGAAATTTGACCGTCTTTATCCAAAATTCATACTTACTGTACTTGGCATACAGTTGGTGTCTTTTGAATGTTTCTAGCACGATCCTCAAGTGTTTTAAGTGTTCCTCTTTGGACTTGGAGTATATTAGGATGTCGTCAATGAATACCACGACAAACTGGTCAAGGTATTGCCTAAATACTTAGTTCATTAAGTCCATGAATGCCGCCCATGGCATTGGTTAGACCAAAAGGCAATACTGTAAACTCGAAGTGTCCATATCAGGTTCTAAAGGCAGTCTTGTGAATGCCTGATTCATAGATCCTCAACTAATGATATCCTGACTTAAGATCAATTTTTGCGAAATGAGTGGCTCATCTCAATTGATCAAATATGTCATCTATCCGTGGTAAAAGGTATTTGTTCTTTACGTCGCCTAATTCAATTTTTGATAGTCAATGCAGAGTCTCACAGATCCGTCCTTCTTCATCAAAAATAGTATCAAAGCTCCCCAAGACAATTCACTTGGTTTGATGAATCCTTTCTCCCAGAGCTCGTCTAGTTGAGCCTTCAACTCGATTAATTCTTCTAGTGTTATACGGTATGGAGCTATATCTATGGGGTTGGTTCCAGGTTGGAGTTCAATCTTGAACTCGATGCTTCTAATTGGTGGTAGTCCGGCTAAGTCCTTAGGGTATACATCTTCGTAGTCTTGAACTACTTTTAGGCTCTTGATATCTTTGTGTCCTTCGAAGTCCTCCTCTAAAAGTTTCTCGAGATCATCTGTCTGCCTTAAGCAGTTCAACATGGCCATCATTGGGTTCCTAGGCAACCTATGAATATCACCATTTA
>JAJIYU010008759.1:0-17656 GCA_030144865.1 Tinospora cordifolia | reverse complement strand
AATTTGTAACGAAATAGCAATGAAATAGATTATCATTGCAAATTTTGAAATGAATTTTTATCTTTTGCAATTAAACAAGGGATTTGCAAGGGATTGAAAGAGACAAGATGCTAAATTTACAACGAAATAGAATTCATTTTTTTGATACAAGTGATTATAAATAATTATTATCTATAAAATTAATATCTACATTTAAATTGATTATTCTACATACAAATAACTAATGCACAAAACATATAAAAATTTTGATTTTAAAAAATATTTAAAAGATAATATATTTTGCATTTTGAGAATTAGGAGTTATAACAATACTATTCAATTAGAATAAATTTTTTATTAATGTTTAAATTGTTAATTTAAGTAGTTAGAGATCTTATTAAAAAAACTCAACCCCAATCATGCGAGCCATTTTTTTTCAAAAAAAAAAAAGTCTTGACACGCCCTAGAAGATCAAAGAAGGAAGAGCTCTGTTCTCACACAAGAAAGAAAAGGGTTATTTTTATTCTCACAGATAACAACAATAATGCCCGAATTTGCCCTAAGAAGAAAGAACGAGGAGTTGTTCTCACACACAACAACGTGTGCTCTTGATAAAAAAGAAGACGACGATTTCTTCTTCTTCTTAGTTATAATTTTGAAATAAAAATAACAAATTAGTATTTTGAAAATAAACGTTTTAATATTACTATTACTTTTTTGTAAATAAATAGTTTTTTACTTATTTTTAATTATAATAACTAGACTTTCAAATAAAAAATAATAAAATTATTTGTGATGAAAAATAATATAATTATTTTAAAAAATGGTAAAATAAATATTATTATTATTATATAATTACTTATTTTAATATTTAAATAAATAATTTTATTCAAACAAATTTATTTTTTAATAAAATAATAAAATTATTTTAAAGAAAATAGGAAAAATTTATGAAAAATATAAGTTGACTTTCAAAATAACTTTTTTTGCTAAACTAAATAAGTTGACTTTCACAAAGTATACAAGTTAATAATTTATTAAACTAAATATATTTTATCAAAGTAGTAAAAAATTTATTGCAATTAAGAAAAAGGTACTTAGAAAAAACATGCTAAAAAGATTTGATTTTCTCTTCTTACATTTAAATTTTTTAATTTTACATAGCAGTTTAATTGGAGATTGCCCCTAAAATTTCACTTCAATTTTATCATTTTTTCTTAAAAATATAAAATGAGTCTTTTTACTCATAAAAAACTAAAATAATTTTCATTTTGCTAAATGAACTTACAAAAAATAAAATCACAACATCAAATAAAAGTCATAACATAAATGAAAACTTTGGCGTAAAAAAACCCTCCGACGCAAATCATTGATCATGCTCTTCTCTTCTCTGCGCATCTCACCACTATCGAACAACTTCTCCTCTCTTAGAACTTCTGCAGGCGTCAATAGCTTCTCTTACAACTCCACCTTTCTCTCTTGCAAATCGATCTCCTATAACTCAGATCACCCTTTGTTTTGCAGCTATGAAAAGCTAATGTTAGATTTTTGCAGCACGATGAACAACTATTTGGGTGAGATATGTGTGTTTGATTGTGATTCAACCAAGGTTTTTGTTTTCAATATGTTTGATTATTTATTTTTTTTTATTTTTTTTTGCGATTTGGGTGAGATATGCATTGCCCTCCATCTTTCTTTGAAATTTTTTCTTGTCTTCTTCCTCCCCTCTCTCTCTATCTCACGGTCTCTTTTCCCTTGTTCTAACAACAACATTTACTCTTCTTCTCCTCTTATCAAAACCATAAACATTCCAAACCATAATTCCCAAATAACTCTTCTATTAGGGTTTCTATCACTTCTTTTTCTTCTTCTTCTCTCTGTCTCTCTCTACCTTTTTGTTTGTTTCCTCATTTCTCTTTCCCTTTCTATCTCTAATTTATCAAGACTAGGGTTTATGAATAATGACTACTTCTGTTAACAATGGTGTTCCTGAGGCTAATATATATGAAATCGGTTATAGTTCGTGATGATTTGATACGTTTAAAGAAGGAAATGAGGCTTTCACGGTGCACCGTCAAATAAAAAAAATAAAAGAGAGGAGTTTTAGGCTTTTAGGACCGCTTTTGTTTGGATTATTAGGTCGTCGTTGACACCACTTTTAATGGAGATGAGCTTTTCACAGATTCTTCTTCATCGTGCTAGAAACAAAAGAAAAAGATTTTTTTTTTCACAATTTATCTGGCGTCAACTTGGCTCCTCATCTTCTTCTTCTTAATTTTTTCTTCATTTTCAATCCTATCTTCCTTAATAGTTGTTTTTTTTTTTGATGAATTTATTTATTTTATCATTTAGTTTTTGCATTTGCTAATCTCTGTTTTCTATATATTACTTTAGCTGGGAGTTGAATTAGGTTTTGTATTTTGTTTTCTAGGGGTTTAGTGGGTTTTGCTCTGAGAATGTGGTTTTTCTAAATATCAACGGTGTTCTATTTCTTCCATGCCTCATATGTTTATCTAATCAAGCTTCACTGTTTGAAAACCAAAATTTTTATCTAATTATCATAAATAAAACTCTCTTGCTTGCAACATTAGGCAATATAGTGGCGATGAACATTATACACTGTTGAAAAATTATATCATTAACAGGGCCAGCCATCTGATGATTGTTTACAAAAACGTAAAGAAGAGTAGGAGAGGGAGAGTTGTAAAAAAAGTGGAACTAGTTTTCACTCAATCAATGCTCTAAGAAGGAAGGACTTGGTTTAGGTGTGTCTACATATTGATGGATTTATATTGCATGTTGCACATGCTGAAATTTCACTGAGTTAATTGTAGTAATCATTTTTATGTGACAATATTGCTTAAATAAATTAAATGATTTTGATTAATCATATTAAAAATTATTGTAGTGTTGGAAAAGGAATTGCAGCGTAAACCTTTGCTTCATAAGATATTTGAATGAACTCACACGAAGAAGGGCATCGACGAGATGATTGATGAACATTCAAAGAAGGTGAAGGTATTGTTGCTATATGTTTCTGTTGAGATCACTGCAATATACTGGATCACAATAGTAATACACGGTAAGTAACCGGTTATCGTCCTCAAGAAACATTATATGACTAACAATCCTAAATCTCAATCTAATATCAGTATCAATTTTATTAAGGCTAAAAACTAAGTTGAAGATTGAAAACATAAATTAAGTTAAAATCAGATTGAAAACAAACAAGTATTGGATTGAAAACTGTCATTTAATCCAACCAATTGATCTTTTTAGGTCTATACTTTGAGTATCCAACCATTAGACCACTCTCTCAAGCGAGTTTAATAGTCTAAGATTAATTTATATGCGGCCAATAAATAAAAAGTAGTAATAACACAAAGTATAAAACAAAACCTTAGAATAGATTAATCAAAATAAAGAATCAAGAGTTCTTACAATCAAAATTATATCATAGAAATTAGAATTACTTAGCTTGACATCATATAGAGTTCATAGCACAAAGAATTAAACAAATAAAATATCGTACTCAAGGTTTGATCTTTATTCTTTGCCTTTTCCTTCATCTTTTCCTTCGTCTTTGCTCTCTTTCTTCTTGCTCTGGTCATCAATATGAATAAAACCAATATTTTGAATAATTAAAAAAAAAATCCTAGTACATGTTCTATTTATATATCTCACTTAAAAACTTGTAAAACCAAAAAAATAAAAATGCTAACAATCAACCCTAATTGCACTACTGTGGTTGTGGAGCACGGTAGCTTCACCGCACCAAAAATTGCCAAAAAAATCATGAATGTTACTAAGTTTGCCAAGTTCTGTTGCACTATCGTGGTAGTGCACACTACCGCGATAGTTATGCTTTGCCATTTTTTGTTCTTCTCTTTACCATGTTACCACAATAGTTTTAGCACTACTATTGTAAGAACCATATTTCCTACATTTTGGGTTGTTTTTCCTCTTCTCTTGTCTATGTATCCATTCCTCCTTGATCTAAACCTGCATAAACAACTGAAAACCTTCCTCGGGCCTTAAATCACAAATATAAATATATAGAAACCATATTGAAATTCTCTAATGTATATAAATATGTGCACTACTTATATAAATGCTCATGCTTCTAATTATAAACAAATATGTTCTAATTTCTACTAAACCAATTCAAAACTTATGCAAAATACCTATAATATAATTAGTATGCTAGGCAAGTAACGAATACCCCCGAAGTTAAACTATTGTTCGTCCCTAAACAATGAGTTACTTGTTAAGACTTACACACCATACCATATCTAATTAAGTTTTCTTTCACTCATTATAGTGACTTCCATTTTTCATTCTATAGTTTGTGATTCATTGTCAAGTCCCTATGGTCATTCTGGTTATCTAGAATTTCAATTCATCCTCCATTTTTCCTCAACTTCATCCTTGTTTGTCGGTATCTTAGTCCTCCAAGACCATGTAGGTTATTTGTAGTCACCACCCCCACTCATAGAAATCTTTTCCTAATACCTAAGTACACAAATCCCTTCAATGCTCTCTTCTATATATCCTTTGCTTAGGTCAAACTGTAGTTAGGATTAGTGGTTTTTATTTTAGGTTATAATGTGACCTAGCTCTAGGTATGGGCATGACAGGATTTAAACTTTGACTCAAATGCACATTCATAGCAATAATAACAACTTATTTTGTTTGATTTCTTGTTATATGCTTGATCCTTTTTGTTTTTACTCCCTTGTTTTTCTTCTTTGTTCAAACCCTCATCCTTGCTTTTATGGCTCCCCCAAACTTATGATTTTACATGCATTTCAATTAAACCTCATATATACACTCATATATAAGTAGGAAGATCAACTCTAATTGATAATATTGAAGTATTATAAGTATCTACATCTTTTTCTCTTTCTTTTTTAGACAAAACAAAACAATAAACTTATGTATATAAATGATTACATCCCTTCCTTCTTTCACATCATCAGAGTAAGCATTAATATAACTATGAGTGCACACAAATAAGTTTAATTGAGATATGCATCAAGGATAGTGTGTTTATATATTGTTTAGGTTAATAATAAGATAACATGCTTCAAGGCTCAAAATGATTGCAAAGGATTATTAAGTACTAGGACCGGTCTTTAAGCTAAAACTCAAGCAATGATGCTTTACACCATCTTCGTCCTAAAGTTATTGCTAAGTAGTGTTCAAAATAGAATTGATTATTATAAGAGTTTGTGAAAAATTCTCTCTAGTTGTGCTATGATTTCTACTCATCACTTTCCTTCGTTTTTGGATTCTCAATTTACATGAGACTAAAGGGTTCTGTCAAAGTCAAATTTTGGACAAACCAAACAAAGACTATTTGAAAGTACCCTAGTTCTTTATCTCATCACACTAGATGAATTTTCAAGCTCATAGGTCACTTAGTGAAATTTTTAAAAATATGGCATGGATCTAGCCTAAATGACACATATATGCTCTATATGTTAATGTCCTAACGCTAATTAAATGATCATGCTATCTGAAGATGTTCTTCAAAGTGCACCCCGAAACTTAAATGGTGCCTTGTCCTTAAGAGCACAACTTCACTATGATGGACACACATATGGAGGAGAATACATTGAAGCATAAGCATTCGTACACACTCATTCTCTTAAAACATGCATAGAACAAAAAGATAAGTATGATAGCAAGTAATCCACTAGTAAGATATGTAATAAGAATGATATTAAAGGGGCAATGGTAATAGTAAGATAGTTGAGCCCCCCCATTTTTTATATATATTTTTGACTAAATTAAAATGCATGCATGCCTAGAAAATTAAAATAAAACTATAACAAAAATAAAAGGAAATAAACGAAAAATAAAAACTAGTGGGTTGCTTCCTGCTAAGCGCTATGTTTAACGTCATTAGCCTGACGTGGATATTGGTTTAATGAAGCCCAATTTGTTGATCTTTGTGAACACTTTGGCTATTCCCAAGTCTTGTTTGATAATGCTAGTTGGCTACTTATTTTTCAGCAATGGTTGATGTGACTACTTCATAGGAACTTTCTATGCATGAAATGCATCAGTTGGCTCTTCAGTAGTGTGACTAAGTTTCTGGTTCACCTTTAAGACCTTCCCTTTATCTAGTTCCTTTTCTATGACTTCAACAGCTTGAAATTTTCATTCATCAATGACTGTTAAAATTTTAGCTTGTATTGCAGTAATTTCCTTGCAATCTTGCACTTTAGCAAGCGGCTTCATAGATTGATAGATCTTGAAGACAACTTGATCTTTATTTACTCACAAGGTGAGCTTTCCTTTCGAAGCATCTATGAGGGCCTAACTAGTGGCTAAGAATGATTGCGCAAGAATTAATCGTATCTCTCCGTCTTCTTCCATATCAAGAACAACAAAGTTAGTTGGGAGGATAAACTTATCAAACTTGACTAGCACATCTTCAGTGATCCCTTTTGGATGGGTGATAGAGTGCTTAGCAAGTTGAAGAGTGACAATTGTGGGCTTAATCTCTGATAAGCCCAACCGTCTACACACTAAAGGTGGTATTAGATTTATATTGGCCCCCAAATCACAAAGGGCCTTCTTAGCTATTGCTTTGCCTATGTTGCAAAGAATAGTGAAACTTCCCAAATCTTTTAGCTTTTATGGCAACTTTCTCTAAATGTTGGCACTACATTCCTCTGTTAGCCTCACTATTTCATGGTTATCCAGTTTGCATTTCTTAGACAAGACCTCTTTTATGAATTTAGCATAATTAGGCATTTGCCATAATGCCTCCGCATATGAAATGTTGATGTGAATCTTTTTAAACATGCCCATGAATTCGGCAAACTGTTTGTCCATATTCTTCTTTTGAAAGTGCTACAGAAAGGGCAACAAATGAGGTTCTGGCTTTTTGTTGCCCTAAATAGTGATCTAAGGAAACCTTCTTTCTTCTTTTCCCATCAGTATGCACTGTATCACTTGGCTCTGAAAGAGCGGACCCTTTGGAGTTGTTAGACTCATCAATTGGCATAGTAAGGCTAGGGTGAATGGATGAGCTCTAGATTTCTCTCCTGCTTCTAGTAAAAATGGCTTTGTAGCTTTCTTTGGGATTGACTTGTGTATTACTAGGAAAAGAGTTCCACTGCTGTCCAACGAATGCTTAGGCTAATTGTCCCACCCAAGTTTCAAGACTTTTCATGGTTGTATTGACATTTCCCTTTTTATTTCTAATCCTAAAACTCTATTATCATTTTTATCAATTTGACCAGAAATTCTTTGAAGAACTGGGCCTGCATGTTTATCATTTCATCTAGTTAATCCTCCAATGATAGCTTCTTATCTTGTAGGCTTGGTTGAGGGACATAACCTGGTGGGACTTGCTGCATGCTTTTGATATTAGCATAGGAGGAATTCTCATGTTGATGGATCCCCAAGTGATAATATTGAGGAACATTATAACCTATTGCTAACCTTCATAGGTATTAAACTGGTTCACTGCATTCAATTGCGCTATAGATGTTTCTTTAGTAAAGGAGGCCTTATGTGCTTTAACTATAACCAAAATAGATTGATTTTGAGGTGGCTAAAACTATCCATTACCAAACTTCTTACCCCATGAATTCATTAGATGAGTCATAAAAGCAATTTTAGCCTGTAGAGTTGTTATCTCATCAACTTTATGTAGTCCAACCCTCTTCACTAAACCTCTCTTTGTGCCATGATAATAGACATTAGCTGCCATATCTTTAATGAGTTGTCTGGCCATTGTAGTAGACTTTCTCATTAAAGAACCTTTAGCTACCGAATCCACCAAGGCTCTAGTAGGTGGTGTCAAACCACTATAGAACATCTGAATCTAGAGCCATGGAAGATAGCCATGTTGATGGCATCTTCCCAATACGTCTTTGAAATTTTTCCAAGCCTCATGAAGGGACACAAAATCTGACTACTTGAATAAGCTAATTTCACCCCTCAGTTGATGAACCTTCGTTGGAGTGAAGTGATTTTATAAGAACTTCTGTCCCATCTCTTCCTCGGTGGTGATGCTACTTGGTAATAGAGTCTGTGGCCATGATCTCACTTTATTCCAAAGAGAGAAAGGGAAAAGCCTCAATCTTAGATGATCCTCGGCCACACCATTCATTTAATTGTATCGTAGATCTCCATAAAAGAATTGAAGTGTGTTATTGGATCCTTAGTAGCCAAACCCCCAAACTGTTGTTGCTAACCATTGTGATTAGGGAAGGCTTCAACTATAAATTGTTGGCGTTGATGGGTGTTTGACCAATTCTAGAATAGTTATTATTAAGCGCAAGATTGAAAAAGTCTCTAAGTGGTGCCTCGCCATCACTACTAACCACAAATCTATTGCTTTCTACCATATCAAACATATGGCTTCTCATTTCCAACTGAAATTGCCTTAGTGTTTTTGATAAGTCAGGATCATTTAAACCAAGTGAGTCTCTACTCATCAACAAACCTGAAACACCACAAGCAAAGAAAATAGATCAAGTGTAGCCAATCGATTAAATAATAAAAAGAATTAACATAACTAAAATAAAATAAATGAATAAAAAATTTACCTTAATTAAGATTTAACAAATTTCAAATGGTTTTAAGATTATTCAATAGCGTTCCTCGACAATGGCACCAAAAACTTGTTGGTATCACTATAAATGTACATGATCGTAATAGTAAAACATTGTAAGTAATTAGATATCATCCTCAGGGAACAATATATGGCTAATAATCCTAAATCTCAATCTAATATCACCATCAATTTTATTAAGGCTAAAAACTAAGTTGGAGATTGCAAAACTTGATTTAAATTAAAAGCTGATTGAAAACAAATGAGTATTGGATTGAAAACTATGTCATTTAAGATTCTATGATAGTAAAATATCATGAGTATCCCTTAATATTTATTTTATTTAATCTAATCCCTGAATTCGTAGGTTATGAAACTTATCATTAAAATCCTCTCTTGAGATGTCTTAATACTGATTAGTTACGTTCCCTAATACTCCCTCTCGAGGCGTACAATTAACAAACTAATATAATGAACATTATAATTACGTGCAACCTCTTATAAAATCAACAGCCTCACACTCAATTGATATTTCTGGGTTTATTCTTTGAGTATCCAACCATTAAACCTCTCTTTCAACTTAGTTTAATAGTTGGAGATCAATTTATTTGTGGCCAGTAAATAAAAAGTAGTAATCACACAAAGTATAAAGTAAAACCTCAGAATAGATTAATCAAAACAAAGAATCAAGAGTTCTTACTATCAAAATTACATTATAAAACTTAAAACTACTTAGCTTGACATCATATAGAGTTCACAGTACAAAGAATTAAACAAATAAAAGATCATACTCAAGGTTTGATCTTGTTCTTCGTCTTCTTCGGTTTTGGTCTCTTTCTTCTTGTTCTAGTCGTCAATACGAATAAAATCAATAATCAAATAATCAAAAAGCCTAATACATGTTCTATTTTTATGTGCCACTTAAAAACTCGTAAAACAAAAAAAAATGTATAAAATATTAATAATATACCCTAATTGCACTATCGTAGTAGATTCGTTGCACCAAAAATTGTCGAACAATGATGAATGTCGCTAACTTTGCCAAGTCCTACCGTTATATCGTGGTATTCATGCTTTGCCCATTTTTCGTTCTTTACTTTACTGTGTTACCATGATAGCCTTAGCATTAAACTGGTAATGGCCATGTTTCTTGCATTTTGGATTGTTTTTCTTCTTCTCTCATCTGTGTATCCATCCTCACTTGATCTAAACTTGCATAAACCACTGAAAACCTTCATTGGGATTAAATCGCAAATTTAACATATAGAAACTCTCTAATGTATGTAAATAGATGCAATGCTTATATAAATGTTCATGCACCTAATTAGAAACAAATATGTCTTAATTTTTACCGAACCAATACAAAACATATGCAAAATACATATAATATAGTCAGTATGCTATGCAACTAACAGTTTCAAAAATGCTACTTTAAGTTTGATTTTGAAGGACTAACATTTCATTTTTAAGGATTCTTTGATAAATAAATGTGACAATACATTAGTCTTAATTTTTTTGTGTAGTCTCTTTTACCTAATAAACATTTAAATTTTTGTGCCACATGCTAGATAGGATCTTAAAAGTAGGATGGTCAAATACTTGATACTTGATTTCAAAACAATTGTTCTCAAGTCAAGAGGAATCAAAAAAATAGATTAGGCAAGTAGTAGTAGTAAACAATGGATGAGTAGATGGCTCTTTGTGAGAAGTGAAATCATTTTCAAGAAAGACCCTCTTGTGAGATCAATTGTATAATTATCAATTTTACCATACTTGGTATGCGTGGATTCTCTTATTATTTGTTGTATATGTGCAAGTTAGGTTTATGTTACTAGTTTAATGTAGATCCTTAAATATTGTAGAAAAGTAAAGACTGAGGCCATTGATAGTTGTGTTTGGCATGATCTCTTACCTATTTGTTGTCTATTTCTTTAGTGAATTTACACTAAATAATATTTTGCATTGCATATGCCCATATATGGATCTATTTATTACAAGAAAAAGTCAAGCTGCAAAAGTTTTACTATTTTTAGATGCATGTAAAAGTGTTTAGGCAAAAACTGATGCCCCTTACATGCTAGACTTCCTTACTGAATCCACTATTTCCTTCTATAGGTGTCTCAAATGATACAATCATTAGACAATTGCCACAACAGATATGTACTTTATATATTATGTTTTAGGAACAATTTGAGGAACTTTGGAGAGAAGGTCCACACCAATTGAGGGTTCTACAAATTTAATGCCAATCGACGAGACTGAAATCTTCTTGCTCGTTGTTGACGGGGTTGACAAAAATTGTTTGTATGGTGTTGGTAGCCTATCAAGCTCTTTATGCAAAACCAAATCCTCATCTATATCTGTGACATCAAGTTTGAAGGATGAGCTTACTCGTCTTCACAATACTGTTGTAGCCAAACAAAAGCTACTAGAAGAAAAATGCACTCAAATTGAAGGGTATTAGTCCTAGTTGTACTAAATGGAGCAATGACGTGAACAATGTAAGTTGGCTATAATTCGTGTAATACAAATGGATAGGACACAATCATCTAGTAGTTTACAAAGGGATTAAAAATTTGATATTTGATCTAAGTGACTATTTTCCTTGAATATTAAGAATGTCCCTTTAGGTTGTTATTACGAATGTTTTGTTGAAATATTTGGCCAAACTTATAACTATAGAACGTAGAACGTATGTTTTTATTTATGTGTTGAATTTTGCATTTATGTGTTTCCTTTCTTTATTAGAGAATTTATAGTTTTATGGATATGTTTGTATTCATTAAAAAGTTTTAAGTATATTTAACACAGGTAATTAGGGGCCACAAATATGTTGCAAATTTCTTTTCATAAATGAAAAAAATTAGTAATGAATATTTATTATAGATTCTTTTCGAAGCTATTTGGCTTCAAAATATTTGTTACAAATTAGTAATAAATATTTGGTTTCAAAATAAAAATAAACAATTGAAATTGATTAGGAATGAATATTCATTAGCTATATAAAAATGTTATGAAGCTTGTTACAAATTTGTTTTAGATTATAGATTTAGAAATAGATTATCTCGTTCTATTTTGAAACAAAAACTTTTGTTGCAATTTCTATAATATAAATGTTTGTTGCAAAATTAGAAATGAATAACATGTTTTGAAATTAGGCACAGATAATCTGTGACTACACTTAAAATGGATATTTTGTATCTAGTTTTGCAATGAAACTTTTTGTTGCAAAAAATTGCAATGACTTATCCATGGCAAATATGCAACAAATTTATCATCCATTGCAGATTAATTAGCAATGAGGTATTTTGCAATGGAAACATTTATTGCCAATAGATTTTTTTTCAAATAGTAACAGATATTTTCATTTTAGATCAGCTAGATTCTTATAGTGTGTGTATGTGTTTTGAATGTTTTGTTTGGATATGAAGATAACAAGTTGAGCTGATAGTGGGTAAGCCTTGTCCCAAGTAAAGCTAAACATTGAAAAGGAGATGGGTGATCTTGTTCAATAAGGCCAGTTGTTAAGTAGACTCTATTGTGTCGCCCGATTAAAGGTTTTCCCACTAGCTTATACAAGTGATTGGAGTTGAAGAACATGCTTGAAATTATTTTTCTACCAAAAAGGAAGGAGTATTAAAATATAAGGCGAAGTGTACTCGAGTACAAAAGTGGTGCCCAAAATAAATATGGGTTGTTGGTTCAACTTAGGAACCTGTCAACTAAGTGTTGAGACCCTAGGTCTAAGAAAAGGATTATAGGTAGAGACTTGGGTGTTGACAAGGGTGACACAGTGGATCATGAATAAAACTCCTAAAAATAGGTTAAATACTAAAAATGTGAGAAAACAAAACACTTATTATTCAGGACACAAGATCGGATGGATCCTATATCTCTTGTTTTTGCATGGTATGGGACGGGTATGAATTGGAGAGTATGGATGAATCTTGGACTCAAAGAATGACAAGCCATCTTTTATAAATGATTGGTGACTTTGGAAGAGCTTGTTTCCCTATGCCTGGCTAGTATGGGATGGTTAAGTATAGTTGGGCTTGGGAGGCCTTAGTCATCGAGACATATGTGAAATTGTTTGGGTGTAGTGAGATCCCTTTGTGGTAGCTTGTGTCCCCAGGCATGAGTGGTATGAGATGCTCGAACTCAGAGGCATGGATAGAAGCTTAAAATTTCTCTATGCTAGCGTGAAATTGTATGATTGAATGACTATTTGAATGCATGTTATCTTTATTTGAACTTCATACTATTTTGTTGTACCATGTTATTGTGGTCTTGTATTGTGGTATTGCCATTAGGGGTGTTAAATTAATGTATTATATTAGTGTTTATTTAAGGTTCCTACGAGTCTTTTAGGAGAACATTATAAATAAATGCTTGTATTAGGTTTTTCATTATTCAGTTGGTAGTTCTATTTGTTGTTGATGGCCAAGGCAAAGTGGAGAGCAAAATGAGGGAGAAGACGAAAAACATGATCAAATTTGTATAGTGTGATCTTTTATTTTTTTAATTCTTTGTGTTGTGAACTAGATATAATGTCTAGCTAAGTTCTTTAGAATTCGAAGATGTAATTTAGATTGTAGGAACCTTTGATTCATTATTTTGATTAATTTATTCTGAGGTACTGTTTTATACTTTGTGTTGTTAATGTTTTTTATTGATTGACCACCTTCAGATTATTGAATTAACTCGTGAGAGAGGTTTACTAATTGGATAATCAGAGTATAGACATAGAAGAATTAATTGACAGAGAGGTTATTGATTCTATAAGAACTTGCATATGATTATGCATTTATTGCGTTAGTTTGTTAATTGTACATGATATTTTACTATCCTAAAGTCTTAGTAGATATAGTTTTAAGATCAGCAATAGTTTATTTTTCGTTTGATTTTTATTTGAGGTATTGAAACCTTAATTTGAAGCTTTAATAAAGTTAAGACTGAAATTAAATTAGGATTTGAGACTATTAATCATATACCATTCCCTAAGGACGATATCTGGTACCTTACCTTGTATTACTATTACAATCTTGTATACTTGTAGTGATCTGAACAAGTTGTTGGCACTGTTGCTAGGGAACAATGTTAATAATCTTCAAACTAATTGAAATTGGTTTAATTTTAGTTAAGGAATTTTTTTATTCATTTAATTGTTTATTTTATTTCTTTCGTTTAATTGAATACATGTGATCTTTTGGTTTGCTTGTGGTGTTTCAAGTTTAGATGAACAGAGATTCTCATGGGGTTGAACGATCCATATTTGTTTAAAACTATTAGGTAAATTCTGTTGGAATTTAGAAGTCATATATCTGATATGGCTAAAAGTGGAAGATCAGTTGTTGGGAATGATGGTGAGGCACCATTACATGATTTCTTTAAACCTGTATTAAATAATAATTACTCCGGAATTGCTAGAACTCCCATCAATACCTACAACTTTGGGTTGAAGCCTTATTTGATTACTATAGTGCAACAACAACAGTTTGGGGGTTTAGCTACTGAGGATCCTATAACACTTCTAAACCTTTTTATGGAAATATACGATACTATCAAGATGAATGGTTTGACTAAGGATCAATCGAGGTTGAGCTTTTTTCCTTTCTTTTTGAGGGATAAAGCAAGGACATGGCTGCAGACTCTCCTTCCAAGTAGCATCACCACGTGGAAAGAGATGAAACAAAAACTTCTCTAGAAATATTTCACTCATACAAAAGTTCATGAACTGAGGGGTGAGATTAGCTTGTTCAAGAAGTTAGATTTTGAGTTTCTCTATGAAGCTTGGGAAAGATTCAAAGATTTATTAAGAAGATATCCTCAGCATGGATATCTCCCATCACTTTAGATTCATATGTTCTACAGTGGTTTGACACCACATACCAGATCTTTGGTGGATTTACTAACAGAAGGCTCTTTAATGGGAAATTATATTTTTTAAGGCTACTCAGCTCGTAGAAGATATAGTAACCAATGCTTATGGTCATGCTTCAGACAGAGGATTAGTAGAAAGGATTGGATTACACTTGGTGGATGAGATCACAACTCTACAGGCCTACATTGCTTTTATGACCCACTACATGAATTCCTTAACTAAGAAGCTTGGCAATGGCCAGATTCAGTAGCCACAATAGACTCAATCTATTCTGGTCATAGCTAAAGATCATAAAGTTGCTTATCCTAAAGATGTATCCATAGAGTAGTTGAATGCTTTGAATAGGTTCAATAATTACCAAGGTCAGCTTCAAGGGTATAATGTGCCGAAATATTATCATCAGAGGATCTGTAATCATGAGAATTTCTCTTATGTAAGCAACAAAAATATTCAACAAGCCCCACTAGATTATGCCTCTCAGTAGTAAGGCCTACATGATAAGAAGTTATCTTTGGATGACAAGTTGGATGAGATCTTGAATATGCAAGATTGCTTCTTCAAAGAATTGATAAGCAAAGTAGATAAAAAAAATGAAAATAGAGTTTCAAGATTGGAGGTTTAGATGGGGAATAGGAATGCTATAGTAAAGAACCTTGAGACTCAAGTGGGACAGATAGCCCAAGTCCTCTCTAGCCAGCAATGCAGTTCCTTCCCTAGTGATACTCAAGTAAAGCCAAAGGAAAGCTCCAAGGCAGTCACAACTATAAGTGGTAGAAAAGTACAAAGTCCATCATATCCATCAAGCCCTACTGTTATAATTGAAGAAATTAAAAATTCTAAAAAATGTTGCATCACCACAGTGAACCCAAAAAGAAAGTAGAGGTGAGATGTCTAGGCATAACTGTTCAAGGCAGCAAATACCTTGAGCCTCCAGCACTACTTCTTCCTCAGAGGTTTCAGAAAAAGAAATTGGATGAATAGTTTGCAAAGTTCTTAGAAATTTTCAAGAAAATTCATATAAACATTCCCTTTGTAGAGGTATTATAGTAGATGCCTAATTATGCCAAGTTCATGAAGGAGATTATGTCTAGAAAGAGAAAACTAGAAGGCTTTGAAATAGTGAAGCTTATTGAAGAATGCAGTGCTATCCTATAAAAAAAAATAGTTTTCGCAAAAATTGAAAGATCTAGGGAGCTTCACTATTCCATGCAACATTAGCTTAGAAACCTTTGAAAAGGCACTTTGTGATTTGGGGGCAAGCATTAACCTCATGCTTATGTTAGTATGCAAGAGATTGGGAATGTCAAAAATCAAGCCCACTATTATCTCTCTTTAGCTTGTTGATAAATATTTCACTTATCCATGTGGTATCGTAGAAGATGGTTTAGTAAATGTGGATAATTTCATATTTCTGGTGGACTTTGTTGTTCTGGTTATGGAAGAAGGTGGTGAGATTTTACTGATTCTTGGGAGGCTATTCCTGGCTACTGGCCACACACTGATTGATGTACACAAGGGAGAGCTCACTTTACGAGTAAACGAAGATAAAGTAGTCTTCTATCTGTATAAGGCTATGCCATTCCCTTGTGATCTACATGAATACAAGAGAGTCGAGATGATAAATTCTTGCATTGTTGAAGTAGTGAATAAATTAAGTTCTCAAGATGATATGGTTGGGTACATTTCTTGCTCTATTTATTCTTCCCAATCCATGACTAAAACCGAGAGAATAAATGTTCTAGCCTTGGAAGCCTCATTATGTGAGCCTAATAGCACACATACTCTTTTGCCTAATGCCACCCAATTTGAAAATCTATAACATGTTCCTAAAACCATTGACTTGAAGCCCCTTCCTAATCATTTAAAATATGCCTATTTGGTTGAAGCATTGTCTTTACCAAGAATTATCCTTAATCTCTATTCAAGAAAAAAAAACTTTTAAGAGTGATTCGAAAACATAAGTTTGCTATTGGATAGACAATTGAAGATATACGGGGTACTAGTCTAGCTATCTGCATGCATAAGATTTTAATGGAAGAATCTCATAAACGTATAGTAGAGAATTCGTAGAGACTAAATCCTATAATGAAGGAGGTGGTAAGGAAAGAGGTGATGAAGTAGCTAAAAGTAGGGATTATTTACGCTACTTTAGATTCACAGTGGGTCAATCGTATTCATGTCGTGCCTAAGAAGGGAGGAATCAATGTCATTACCAATGAAAAGGGTGAGACCATTGCTTTTAAGACTATTACAGGGTGGTGTGTTTGCATTGATTATAGGAAATTGAATCAAGCCACCAGAAAATATCACTTCCCTCTGCCATTTGTTGATCAGATGCTAGATCGGATTGTAGGATACAACTTCTAATGCTTCTTAGATGGGTACTTAGGGTACAATTAGATTGTTAGTGCTCTAGAAGATTAAGAAAAAGGCTACCTTCACTTGCCCATGTGGTACTTATGCATTTCACAGGATGTCCTTCGGTTTATGCAATGCACCAACTACTTTTCAAAGGTTGCGATGGCCATTTTTTCTGAAATGATAGAAGACATTATGAAAGTATTCATGGATGACTTCTCTATGTTTGATGCTACATTTGATGGCTGCCTCTTCAATCTAGAAAGAGTTCTATCCCATTGTGAAGAGAAGAATTTGGTTCTTAACTAGGAAAAATGCCACTCTATGGTGTGAGAGGGCATAATCCTAGGACATAAAGTGTCTATGAGAGGACTAGAGGTGGATCGTGCAAAGATTGAAGTGATTGAGAATTTGAAACCACCTATATGCTTGAGAAGTTCGTAGTTTCTTGGGGTATGTGGGGTTCTATCGCCATTTTATTAAGAATTTCTCACAAATTACTCATCCTCTACGCAATCTACTTGAGAACGAAGCTGAGTTTAACCTTAATCATGAGTTCTTGGAGGCATTTACTACACTAAAGAAGGCACTCATGTCTGCTCCTATCATGTCTACTCCAGTTTGGGGAAAGCCCTTCGAGATTATGTGTGATACCAATGATTATGTTGTTGGTGCTATGTTAAGACAAAGACATGACAAGATTTTCAGAGCTATCCATTATGCAAGCATGTAATACCAAGCAATTTTGTACAAAATTCGAGGTAATAAAATAATATAACTTTAAGGAATTATTAATATTTTGTTATATAAATTAGGTACATTCTAAGGTAAGAAAAATGAAATGCATTTTAATGTAACATTAA
>JAJIYU010008758.1:0-17664 GCA_030144865.1 Tinospora cordifolia | reverse complement strand
AAAAAAAAAAAGAGAAAACTAAATAAAATGAAAGAGAAAAGGAAATATATATATACATAGAACCCTGTTGCGTAAATTATAATTTAAACTAATACAATTGTGTGACCAACAATTATCTTTTCTTCTTCTTTCACACCTTTTTCAACCTGCATCTTCTTTTTTTTGTTTTTTCTTTTTTTTTAATTTTATAATTATATTGACGATATTAATTTTATTAATGAGCACAAAACTAAATTTTTAGAATGATGAAATAAATATATTTGCTTACACTTAATACTTTTTTTTTAATGTTTGTCTGTAAGATTTGATGTTTATATTAATTTATAATTTTATTCTATGGCCTCAACTTCTTTTATTGCATTAATACTGTTATTTTATTGAATAACTCTTATGATATTTTAATCATATTCATAATATTTTTTAAAAAAATTAACATATAAAAGTACCTATTTTATGTATATTAAAAAAAAAAAGAAAAGAAAACTCTTTCTTAATGGTAAAGTCGGCCTTGCCTTACACCTATACCTTATTGATATTATCAAACATTATCCCTATATTAGATCAATATAGTGACTTCAACTAGTGTTTAATTCTACCAAAGAAAAAAAGAACTAGTATTTGTTTACTTTGTCCTTTTTCTTTTGATATATGGTAAAATATACAGTATTGTACCTTTTTCATTCATATATTTCCGTTTCATGAATAAAAAAGGTATACTTGTATATAACCTATTTAACTTTTTATATTTAATTTTTAAATTAGTTTTTAAAAAATATTAAACATATTAAGAATAAATTAAATTTTTAAAAATAATAAAAATTTATATTTTCAATAAATTAATTAATTTTTAATTAACTTATGTATAATCTATCTCTTAACTTATCTATAATCATGTTAAACAATTTATTTTTAGGTTTAACAGGTGAACATGTTTATAACTATTTTTTAATCGTGTTTAAACTATTTTGACCCAAAATTATTTATGTTAAACCCAAACCTTTTAAATTTGTATCGTGCCTGGGTCTTGTTATCGTGTTGTGTCATAAATTATCACCTCTACTATCAATGCATATAATAATTTTACTTCATAATTTAAATTATAATATATTAATGCATGTTGTTGCAATCAATACCTCGATTTGAGGTGCTCTAGTATAGTACTACAAGTGGTTTTTTGTCTTTTCACTTTAGACCAGAATCTATTATACTACTAGAAATGGACATGTGCCGATGGACATTGTAATATTAAAAAAAAATGTAATATACCGATGGAAATTGAATTTTCTTGATATTACAAGAAATTTCAAAAAATAAATTTAAAATTTTCGCCAACAAGAAAAAATATCAATTTCATGAAACAAATATGTTCTACCGATGATCATGGATTAATTTAGGGAGAATTGAGATTCAAAATCTAAAGCAACAGATGATGAAAACATCTTAAGATATAATTGTTGCATGACCTCCCATAATTTTGTTACTTCTGCATGATATGTTGTGAGTTGTTGATCTAACTCAACATTGCTTAGGCTATCACTTGAATTTGTTCTCATTCGATGACTTGCTTGTGACATAGTTTTTACTATCTTGGCATATCCACGTAACTTGAATGATTACTAATAATCCACACCATTATCTCAAAATCGAAAAGAAATGGGATATCCTTATGATCCTTTGTTTGAGGCCACAAGTAGTCCATACTCATTTCTTACATGTCCAATTACAAACAAAGAGATGCAATAATAAAATATAAACAAAAAACACACAAATGGAATTAATATCAATTTAAATATTTACATATGCCTTTGCAAATTCTTTATTTAACCAACGTCCTTGTGCATTACAATGAATTCTTCTAAAAGTTTCGATTGCTCCAATAAGCGTGTAGAGTCATTGTATTGTCGTACTTGATGATTAGGCATGGAAAGTGAACCATTAGTTTGCATCCATGCTACGTGATCGATTCTTGGAATTAGTTGTTAACTTTTCTGTAATAAGATAGTAAAAGTTACATATTCATGCATTATAAAATAATATTGACTAAACTTACATAATTACATGAAAAGCATGACCTAGTGTACTTATGTTTCTATCTAATATTTATAAACAGCCATATCTATATTAATGTCATATCAAAATATGCCTAATATTATATTTAAAGAATATGTTAATGTTAAACTGACAACATTTTAATAAATAAACTAAACTAAAGATAGACAAAACAAGTTAATTAAGTCAAGTTAAAAGACAATGTACAATTACTAAATTAATTTTAATGACTAGTTACATAAAATAAGTTAATTAAGTAAAGTTGTCAGTATGTATAAAAAATAAGAATATATATAGGCTCAACCGAATTAGTTAATTTAGTTAAGTTGTCCATAGGCTCGACAATTACACATAAAAATAACGATAATGCATTGAATACAATATAAAATGTATAAAATTTTTACAACTTAAGTAAATTATTATTATAACATATTTACAAATATGTTCATAAGACTTGAGTGTTAAGAGTGATTTATCATAGTTTTTTTTCAATGAAATGTACATTTATATTTTGTAATATTGTAACTTGATTTGAATAACATGTTAGTATAGAGGGTCTTCAACCTAATAAGAATAAATTGAGTTACTCTTTTATGTAATTTAAGCTTACGAAATTTTAGTAGCCCATTTGACGTCCTTTGAACTTGGATGGTGGAAAAGATATTAAATTGTTCATACTAGATACTTTTCATAAACTATATTATTGGATGGACAATTTATTGTTATATTTGACAATCAATGTGATTTGTTCATGCTCACTTCTAATGTTCTTTGGGTGTATATTGGAAGTTGTGCCAAGTTTTTTATAGTTCATTTGAAGATTTAATAGAAGATGCTACCAAATTTTAGACATAAATATAGTTATGAATTGTTGTCATTGCATGATTATATACTAATAACTTTGTAAATGGGCTAGGTTTATGTAATACCCTGTAATCTTGTGCTAAATAAAATAAAACAATTCAATTTCATTTGCCTAAATTTGGGTGAGAAATGGAAACGAGACCATTTTATGAATAAATTTAGCCGGTCCAAAACTCTATTTTAGTGAATCTTAAGACCTCAAAACCACTTGAAACAACCTGGGATGACATGAACTGATCAACTTAATAACATATCCAAAAAATCAGCTCAATTGGCCAAAAACCAGAGTTTCATTTGCCTAATACCCTTTAATGGAGTCTAAATTAGGAAAGTAAATGCAATGAGGATCACCCTAGCCAAATGATAGTTTGGAAATATGCATTATTTTGATATGAAGATAAAAAAAAATATATGTTAATAGCCTTAATTCTTAGTATAATAAGATATAAATTTTTTTATTAAATTCATATGGACCCATAAATACTTAATCACCCCTAAACATGTGCAAGTCACATGAGTAGAACATTTTGATGATGTACACACATGCCCTACTGTGCAAAAATCGGTCCATGTGTGTGTGTGCACACATGTGAGCAACCCTAAGTTAGAAGTGTCTAAATGATAAAAATGAAACCCTAACCATCACACACACAAAAGAGAAACCAAAAATCACAAACAAAAAAGTTTCCTAAATCTAAATGTACACTATCTTGGCATCAACTATGGAGATTATAATCATATCCTTAACAAAAACTCTAGCCATCCTCTATGTGTATTATGTGCAAAAAAAACCTAGCCGTCACATGTGAGAAAACCCTAATGAAAGATGTCAAAACCGTTCCCCATATGCCCTCTTGAAAATTTATATATACCCCCCTTGTGCACACTTATTCTTCATCCCAAAGCAAAGAGTTGTCATTTCTCTCTTGGCATGTTCTAGCTTTCTTCTTGGCAACCCTCTTATTCTTGAGTGATCTTGAAATATTCTGGAGTGTTATGTGTTTGATTGAGTATTCTTGAGTTACCTTTGAAGTGCTAGAAGTGTTGAAGAAAGGAACCTCTGTTAAAATTTTGAGAAAAAGCTTCATAAGGTGGATGAGATTTCCTACACTTCTACTTTGCTATTTTGAGTTTCTAACATGTTCATGCATCTTTTATTTTTAGTTTAGCACTTTTATTTTTAGTTTTCAACATGTTTGATCATGATTTAAATTTTGATTATCATGTACGCATGTTTTAAGTATTCATGATACCATGCCATGTCTAGTTTCCATGCTTAAGTTTGATTTAAATTATGAAGCATGCTATATATCGTTTTCATGCTTTTTGAATGTTTTTTTATGATACTATTCTGATTTTTTATTCAATAATATGTAAGAATTAAGTTTAAGAATTTGAAGTTTATAAACCACGTACTGTCATAGTAATCTAAATGATGTTATGGTTGTTCTCTACATATACTTAGTGTATATGGGTCTCATCATTGAGTGTGGATGGATATAACCCAAAGTACTTGGAAAGTGGACATGAGATCCTTTTTCCAATGGAATATGACAAGATGAATTGTTGTTCCATTCAAGAGTGGAGTGCTTTGATAAGAACATCAAGGGATTAGAACCCCCCCTTTCAATCTTAATGTCGACTATAACCAAAAGATGGTGTTTGAATTCCTTAATTATTTATAAATGTTTGAATTTGGATGCGTTTTTTATTTGAATTAGTAATTTAGCTATTTAGGAATGATACGCTGAGTATATTTTCACCCCTTCCCCTCTTGTTTTTTAGGAAATCGAAACATGAAGACTACTGAATATTTGATAGGGTTTTAAATTTGGAAACTCATATGTAAGGGCATGTCACCCAAATTTTAGTTATTTAAATTTAGACTTTCACTAATTTTTGTATCTGTTTTGAGTTATGTGCTCTTTCTTTGTTTATCTTAAATATTTAAGATTCGAGGTATGTACTTCTTTATTTTATTGAATAAACAAAGATTGTAATATTTCATTTATCCCCTTGTAATAGTTTTATTAAATTAAAAAATTAAATTGTTTGGGTTGTGTGCTAATCATGAATTAATAAGACTTGGGATAATTGAAATAGAATGTGATGCAAGTCGTGTACTTGTAAAAGTAACATAACCCGGCCTGCCTTATGGTTACGTCCAATTGAAAGTCTCGGGTGTTAGGGTGTTATAAAGGTAGTATCAGAGTCTAAGCATTAGTTGCTGGGCCAAAATTAGAAAGTTTTCTCTGATACCAAAAGCGATATCAGAGCCTAGGCTTTAGATGTTTTGGGCTAGAAAAAGAAAATCAAGTCTAAGCATGTGTTGTTGGGCTAGAATTAGAAAGTTTAATCTTATACCAATGGTGGTATAAGATTTAGAAAGTATTAACTCAATTAGGTTTGACATATACTTTGAGCTGAAACTAGAATGCCCTCCTTTCTATTTTGAAATTGAAAACTATTTTGGAAAGTGTTTTCAAAAAGGAAAAAAAATGTTTTGAAATGTTTTTTTGGATACAAAGACTGTAAGTTGAACTGATAGTGGGTAAGCCTTGTCTCGAGTAAAACTAAACCTTGAAAGCGAGGTGGGTTATCTAGCCCTAAAAAACGCAGTTGCTAAGTAGACTTTGGTTTCGCTGGCGGATCTGGAGGTTGTCCCCCAGCTTGTACGAGTGGTCTGAATTGAAGAACACATTTACTTTCTATAAAAGAAAATTAGAAGCTGAAAAATTAGGGCAAAAAATTGAATAGAAGTTGAAAAAGATGCCCAAGGTGGTATCTTGACTAGACAAAGGTTATAAGTCAACCAGACTGAAACCCTGGGTCTAAGGAAGTGACCTTAGGTAGAAACATGGGTGTAACAGTGGATCAAATGCATAAAACTTTAGGAAATAGGCTAAAAATTGGAAAGTGTGAAAATAAAATCTTTGTTTGGTCAAGACACAAAATCGAAAGGATTTTGTATCTCTAATTTCTATGTAATATGAAATGCATAGGAATTTAGGGATATGGAGGAAACATGTTGTAACACTCTGGCCCCAAGTCTGTGAGTGTTTCTTCGGCCCCGCACAGAGATGCTGGCTCGTCCAGTAGGAGAAGCTGTGAGGCAGTCATTTGACGAGAGCCAAAGCACTACTTAATTCGTCTACACTCTCTTTTTCTTTTTTTTTCTCTTTTTTTTCTTCTTGTTCTTTCTTTTTCTTTGTTGCTCAAGAGCAAGGAAAATAAATGTCTATTTTATTAGATGTGTGTGTGTGTATTTTATTTTATTTTATTTTTTTGGCTGAAACATATTTATCTCAAAGATTTTGATTTGTTTATTTATCTTTTTCTTCGCATAACATGTGCCTTCACTAACCAAGCAATCTTTCCCCTTTTCTTGTTAATGATTTTGTTATTTATTTATCTATTTATTTATTTATTTATTTAAGTTTCTGAAGTGACGTGTACGCATTATAAAATTTTAAGGTATTACAACCTGACCCCCTTAAAAGAATTTTTTTGTCGAAATTTAAAAGAATAGGTACTTGTATGATGTTATCCTGTCAGGTGCTCCTGGCAAAGAGATTTGGATACTTTGTCCGCATCTCACTCTCCAACTCCTAGGTTGCCTCTTCCAGACCATGATGCCTCCACAGTACTTTAACCAAAAGAATGTCCTTGGTCCTGAAACTCTGCACCTTATAGTCTAGTATTCTAATTGCTAATTCCTTGTACGTTGCATTGTCCTAAAGTACGATCTCCTCCTAGTGTATGACGAAGATGGATTTGGTTCATACTTCCGTAGCATCGATACGTGAAATACATTATGTGTCTAGGACATTCGGTTTGGCAAGTCTAGCTCATAGGCGCATTCACCAACTCGTTTAAGTATCTCTAACAAACCAATGAATCTCGGTGCTAGTTTCTCTTTGATTTCAAACTGTTTGATCCCCTTTTGTGGGCTGATCTTTAGGAATACTTTGTCACCTGGCTGGAATTCCAAGGGTCTTCTTTTCTTGTCAGCATAGCTCTTCTACCTACTATGAGCTGCAACTAGTCTCTTTTGAATCTTCTTTACCTAAGTATTCATCTCCTATACCAACTCAGGTCCTATGAGGACTTGATCTTCAAAATTTGCCCAACAAGACGGTGATTTGTAGGGTCTGCCATAAAGTGTTTCATATGGAGCCATCTGTATGCTCGCCTGATAACTATTGTTATAGGCAAACTTCGCCAAATGCAGATACTTGCTCCAATTGCCCTTAACATTAAGGACACAAGCTCTCAGCATATCTTCTAATATTTGAATGACCCTCTCAGACTACCCATTGGTCTGAGGATGGAATGCAGTACTCATGGTGAGTCTGCTTCTGAGCTCTTTCTATAGTCTTTGCCAGAACTGAGACGTGAACTTAGAATCTCTGTCTGACACTATAGTCTTGGGAACACCACGCAGTCTCACAATCTCTCTGACTACAATTCTTCAAGCTTCCCAACTGAATCTGTAGATCAAATAGGTAGAAAATGAGCTACCTTCGTCAGTCGATCCACACTAACCCATACGATGTCTTCCCCCTTCTAATTCCTCAGCAAGCCACTAACAAAATTCATTACAATATTGTCTTGCTTCCACTTTTGTATCGAAAGTAGTTACAACAGTCCTGATGGCTTTTTATGCTCAGCCTTCACCTACTGACATGTTAGACACCTAGAAACATACTTGGCTACATCCCTCTTCATACCTCTCCACGAATTGGTCTTCTTGAGGTTTTGGTACATCTTGTCACCTCCTGGATGCATTGTGTACTTAGTATGATGAGCTTCATCCAGGATGGTTCTTCTGCTCTGCCCACTTCCTAGAACGCAGATTTTGTTTGCCTTGTTTGCTTCAACTGTAACACCCCAACCCCCGTATCTTTAAGCAATGTACATTGCCACCATTCTTTTGACAGTGGACTTAGCAAACAGCGGGTCCAGCCGGTGCTACATTACAAGTGACACACACTTGTTTTTTTTTCTTTTCAATATCTCGTGCCTTTGTATAAAGTTCAAGAATACAAAACTTTCAATAAAATTAAGGTAAATTAAAAGAGATAAAGAAATTCAAACTATTTTATTCATAATAGAAATTGAAAGTTTTAAACTCTTCAAAGAACTAATAATTACAGCGGAAGTCTTCAAAATACTTTTCAATAGAAAAGCATAAAACTTTGGGCAACATGCCCTAAAAATTCAAAAAATATATATATAATACTGTAGAAACTTTCTAAGAAATTATCTATATTCAACAGTTCTATGGGTTCATGTTCTTGAAAAATAAGAAAGGAAAAGTGAGCATATAGCCCAGTGGATCCTTTTCGAATAACTATCTTTCATATTCAAACTCATAACACAATCATAATTCAAACACTTGCAATCATTAAACGTTTCAAACAACAATTTGTTTAAGTCGAGTATAAGACCAAAAGGGTCTTTAATCCCTTGATATTCTTAACTAAGTAAATAGGGTCCACTCGGCATCAACCCGTTAGTGGCACGTGTTGGCATCAACTCGTTACACATGGTGACCCACCAGTGGTACACAACCCTCAAGTACTTAGGTCTGAAAGCCATATGACCCAACTCATATGAAAAGAACATCTATAGTGTCACCATGACCACTGTGATGGTACGTGGTTATTATCTCCATCGTCTTTGATTAATTCTCATATCATGATCTCATAAAATAAACTTTAGAATATGAAATCAAACTAAAATTCAGAATATACACAGTCGATTCATGAAACACTTATAAAACATGCATCATAATTTAAAAGCCTGAGCATGATACTAACATGGCATGGATGATATGATTTCTCAAACATGAATCAAAATTGAAATACTGAATTTAAAATTCTAAAATTGAAATTGAAAATCTTTGATTTAAGTGAAAAACACACAAACAATGATCATGCCATGAATTTAAATAAGAACAGAAGGGTGTTCTAGAAATCACTTCCACCTTGTGACACTTTTCTTTCGAAATTTCTACAACAATTTCCCCCACGTACTAGTGCCAATGAAGATCGCCCAATTTAATTCCCCAATTCGAAAGCTTCTCACACACACAAGAAGGGAAGATGGAAAAGGTGCCAAGAAGAAGGCTTTGAGAAAACAAGAGGAGCATTCAACTCTTATTCTTTGGAATAAATGAAATTATGAGCCTAGGGGGGTTTATATAGGTTTTTCAAGGGAGAAAATTAGAAAGTTTTGTGTCCTTCTATTAATAAAACACCCTAAGTCTACCTAATTTCGTACTTTCTAATATTTGGAACAAAATGAGTATTTTTAGGAATTTTTTTGAATTTTAGAAATATTTTTCAGAATTTAGAAACTATTTTTCAGAATTTTTAGAATTTTTTTCGTATTTTTTTGTTAATTTTTCAGTAATTTTCGTAATTTAAATTTCGGGTTTTATCTGGTTCCTCGGATTTTCCTCAAGACACGTGTTCAAATCTGATCAAAACTGTTGGATTAATCTCGGATAAATCAACAGAATTCGAATTTTTTATCACAGTCGTTGGATTTCCTCGAGCGCATCAACGATCGTGATCTTAATCAAAACGGCTTTGATCTAAATCGTCCGATGATCCTCGAGCGCATCAACATTCGCGATCTAATCACGCGGCTTTGATCTCGACCGTCAGATGATCCTTGATCACAGTGTGCGGATCCGATTTCGCGATTAACGAATCTCGTTCTGGCCACTTGATCTTACTCAAGTTACACATGTGGATCTCTGGCCGTTTGATCTTTCTGATTCGATGCTCTCGTGCATACGTGCGAATCTGATCTTGGCTGTAGGATGATGAGATCAGATTTCAGATCTACGGTTCATAGCATTTTGAGTTTGTTTTTTATTTTTCAACCGAATTTCTTGCTTTCTTTTCGGATTTTTTTTCAAATCTCGATCCCAATTAACTTTCTAATCCTATGTTCATCAAAAATTACACATATCCTTGTATTTTTGGCTATGATATCCCATATTATGCATTATAATCATATTTTTTCTTCCAAAAATCCCTTAAATTGATTTTTTTATTCCTCATTTGGTTAACTAGGACCTTGCCAAAATTCTCATTCGTAAATTTTGTATACCTTTCTAAGTGAAAATTCAAATTTCATATAAACTTTTTGAGATGTTACATCAACATACCATCTGCATCAATTATAAAGTATGTATGCTTGCCTTGCTTGACACTCTCTGTGAGATCAACAATTCACTTGTCACTTTTGTGTTCATCTCTGATTTGGTGTAAGAGATCTAATTGGCAAGTCATAGCATACAAATGTACTCGTTCCTCATCTGAAGTCATACCAAAGTTATACTTACTAATCAGTTGATACATTTGTTCTTTTTCCTCATCCTTCTTGGTGAATTTTCTACTGAGTGCATCGGCCACCTCATTGGCCTTACCTAGATGGTAGTGCAGCTGAAAATCATAGTCTTTTAGGAATTCTGTCCATCTTCGTTGTCAAAGATTTAATTCCTTATGGGTATAAATGTACTTCAGACTTTTGTGGTCAGAGAATAGATCAAAACTTTCTCCATAAAGGCAATGCCTCCAAATCTTCAATGCAAAGACAATAGCTGCCAACTCCAGATCATGGGTAGGGTAGTTTTGTTCATGGATCTTCAATTGTCTTGAAGTATAGGCTATTACCTTACCCTCTTGCATCAACACCACACCTAATCCAATCAACGAAATATTGGTAGGTGATTCTGTTCATGGATCTTCAATTGTTTTGACGCATAGGCTACTACATTTCCTTCTTGCATCAACACCGCACTTAATCCAATCAGCGAAGCATCAGTGTATAGGGTGTACTTTGCACTATGGGTAGGTGTGACTAGAACGGGTGCTAAAGTTAACCTTCTCTTTAATTCCTGGAATGCTTTTTCACACTTATCATTCTAGAGGAACTTCTCTCCCTTTCTAGTTAACTTCCTCATTGGTCCAACCAATTTCAAAAAGTCTTGGATGAACCTGTGGTAGTATCCAGCTAAACCTAAGAAGCTTTTGATTTCTGTGACAGTCGTTGGTTACTTCTAGTTGGATACGGCCTCTACTTTCTCAAGGTCTATTGATATTCTTTTAGCTGAAGTAATATGGCAAAGGAACTTGACCTTTTCCATCCAGAACTCATACTTGCTAAGCTTGGCATACAGCTCGTTTCTCCTCAAGATCGCCAAGACCAAATACAAGTGTTCCATGTGCTCGACCTCTAATTTAGAGTAAATTAGAATGTCATCTACAAATACAACAACAAACTGATCAAGGTATTATCTGAAGACTCTGTTTATTAGATCCATAAATGCAATCAGCACATTGGTCAAACCAAATGACATTATTGTGAACTCCAAGTGCCCGTGTCGAATTCTGAAAGTTGTCTTACATATGTTGGACTCTCTGATCCTCAACTGATGGTACCCTAACCTTAGATCAATCTTGGAGAAGTGAGTGGCTCCCCGCAACTGGTCAAACAGGTCTTCAATCCCGGGCAACAAGTACTTGTTCTTGATCATTACTTGGTTCAGCCTCTTGTAGTCCACACATAACCTCATGGATCTATCCTTTTTCTTCACAAACAGTACTGGGACTCCCCATGGTGACTCGTTAGATCTGATAAATCCCTTCTCATAGGGATCGTTTAATTATGTCTTCAGCTCATTTAGTTCTAACGGTGCCATTCTGGAGGGTGGAATGGCTATGGAGTCAATGCCTGGATGCAACTCGATCTTGAACTCCAACTGTCTATATGGTAAGAGTCTCAGTAGATCATCTGGGAACACATCTACATATTCCCATACCACAAGTATCTCTTATATTTCCCCAGGCTTTCTAGCATCGTCTTCTAACAATTTTCTGAAGTCATCTTTATGTTTTATAGAGCATAGCATGGCAAACATAGGACTCTTTGGCAATCTCTACATGTCCTCATTTATCTTTGGTACCTCATGAAATGGTAACTTCACAGTCACCCTTCATATCTGACAATCGATCTATGCTTGATATTGGGTCAACAAGTCCATACCCAATATCAAATCATATCAATGAAAATGGAGTGCACAAAGATCAATTGAAATCAACTTGTCCCCAAACCTAAGGTCACATCTATAGTATCTCCTCGAACTCTTATTAGTCCCAATGGGTGTAGCTACGTCTAATGTCACTGACAACAGACTTATTATCAATTGTAATCTATCCACTAGGTTCTTAGAAATAAATGATCTAGTGGCACCCAAATCAAACAAAACTTGCACAGCAACACCAAACAAAAGAAACGTACCTTCCACCGCTGGAGTGGGATCAGTTTGGGCGTCTATAGCATACAATTGGGTGTGGTTTCTCTGTTGTGACTGGGACAGTAGCTGTTGTCTCTGTTTTTGGATAACTACTCTGCCTACGTGTTTGTTGCAGCTGTTGAGGGGCTAGAGTTGGTGCTCTGGTAAGACAGTGTCTAGCCAGATGCCTTCTCTGATTGCACACAAAACACAACCCTTGTTTCTTAGCCCTCTCTCTCTTATCGTCAATCGCACAGTCTGGTCGAGTCTCCTGGGTCTGCTGCCTATCATAAGTTTGTGTCTAGCCCTGATAGTGAGGCGCTTTGTACCCATCCTGCCTACTCTTCTTCTTCTGTGATGCTCTTGTGGCCTGACCTAACTGTGACCTCTCATTTTTATTTCTTAAAGCATGCTCATACTCGAGGTCTTGCTCAACTAGTTGTGCTCTCTCTATTGTCTCTTTCAAGGTAGTTAGCTTCAGAGGAGCTATAATCTTCCTAATCTCTACCTTCAACCCCTTAGTGAATCTGTCAGTTTTAGACTGCTAGTCTCTAATTAGCTTTCAGACAAATCTAGACAGCTCAGTAAATATTTGCTCATACTCAACCACTGTCATGGTCTTCTGAATCAACTGTATGAACCCAATCTGTACGTGTTTGGTCTTTGTCGTAGAGAAAAAGTGACCATAAAATAGAGCCTTGAATTGCTCCCATGTCATGATAGACTCATCTACTATGGGATCATTCATAATCATCTCCCACCAATGATAGGCGAGTCCCATAAACTGATGCACTACTAAAGCAACTCTCCTGGGTTCGGTAACCCCCCATCGCATTCAAATGCCTGTTCATCTCCGTGACCCATTTGTCTACTGCCACATGATCAGCCATGCCCTCAAATGCACTGGGTCATAGCTTCTGAGGCTGGGGTTGTGCCTATGCCTCTGGCTGTGGTTGCATCAGCTTCGGTGTCTGTACCGATGGCTACAGGATCCTCACGACTTGCTCCACTACTCTCTGAGTGATCTCGGTGATCATCTCAGGTGTCACCATTGCCCCTAGTGGCACTACTACCCCTAGGGTCCCCTCGTCCCCCTGCCCTGACTCGTCTGTGTTGGCATCTCTAATTGTGTCCTTGTATTTTCCCTTATTCTTGCCATTATCTACATGTTAAAAGTTATTTTAGTATCCAATAGTTTAATAATAATGAAACAAAAATTTTCCACATTCAAAAGTATTCATAATAAACCTCAGTTTCATTATGGGCTACACAATCCCTTTTCTCAACACTCTAGATACCAAATGCCCTTTCAACTTATGATAACTGTCAAAAAAATTCTCCCATAGTCAAAAAAAATTCTTTTGCATTTTTCGTACTACTATGACTCTAGATTCATGTTTCTAAGTTCTCGATTGTTTTGTAGCCTATTAGTTTACGCTTCTAAGTTGCACTTTGAGGTTTCCATCCCTCATGCATGTTTTCAGGGTACTGGATTTGTTTGGTTTAGTGTAGCAATACTCAAAATAATTATACATATATAGCAAGAAATCACTCAATTAATCAAGCAAACAATACACGCTAGCATAGTGAAGTTTCAAGCTTCCATCTGTGCATCTGGGTCTGTGTGTCCTATACCACCCTCACCCATCAGCACAGGCTTCCATTCATAGATTTCAATACACCCACACAATTTTGCTAATGTCACGATTTCTAAAGCTTCGCAAGCCCCACTATGCTTGACTGTCCCATACTTGTCAAACACAGTGCATACAAGTTCTTCCAAAGATACCAATCATTCACTAAACATGGTCCGTCAATCTCCGAGTCCAAGATTCTTCCATACCCCCAAATTTCTATGCATCCCATACTACATAGAAATAAGAGAACAGGATTCTCCCAATCTCGTGTCCTGACCAAGGAAGCGTTCATTTTCAAAAATTTTCAGTCTCTAACTTATACCCTATAAGCTTTTATTGTGATTTATGATCCAATGTGCCTTTATGGAAACACCCAGTCTCTGTGTATGGTCTCTAAGGTCTCGTCCTTTGGCTAAAAGATTTCTTTCACTGAGTTAACTAGCAACCTAACCACCTAAAGTGACAACCTAACCACCTAAAGTGACATCTATCTATTTATTTAAGCATTCGCCCAATATATTTAATAACAACCTTTGATACCAGCTTTATATCAGAGGAATCATCTTATTTTCAGTGAGCTAGAACCTTAGCTCCGATACCAACTTTGTGATACCTCGGCTCCCAGTTCCCCTCTTTCTCTCTCTCTCTCTGCAACGAGTCGTCGGGGCCGTGCAAGGAGACGGGGCGTGCCCATTCGAGTAGAGACATCAGGCTTGGGTCGTTCGCCAAGAGCCGAAAGCCACGTGCAGTTCCTTCTCTATCTGTCTATCTCATGCTTCAAAACTTCCTTTCAAATATGTTGTCAAGTCAATTTAAAACATACAATGATTATTAAAACGATAGTTCTTTTTGTCAGCAAAGTGAAATCCATCAAGAAAATGTATGCAGCGGTTCAAAATACTTACAAATTCATTATGAAAATGTAGTTCAAAAAGAAATAAAATAAGGCCTATGGCCAAATTTGACACATGCCAAAATTTTTAAGAAAGACATTTTATAAGCTAGAGGGCACATGCCCCGTTTGAATTATTTACAACAAAATGATAAAACATTAAACCAAAAAGAAGACTGTAACAACCTCCCAATAAGGTTTCTATCAAAATGATAGCCTCACATGACTAGTCTGTTCCTACGGTGTCAATGATCACCTGTAATAAAATAATGGGTTGAGCTCGAGAGCCCAATGGATCATCCCTATACATCAATAGAATTGTAAATCATTTTTCCTAAGTGTAAACTTGTTTGTCCTTGAAACACAAGTGATTTGAAGGTTGCGAAACCCTGTTTTGGCGAAGAACGCAATAGAGACGCATAAGGCCCTAAGGTATAAGGATTTCTATCAATTTGATGTGTGTTTTAAGCTTATATTGTGTGTGGTTAAGTGTTAAACACATGGGGTAACCTATCATGCACTCCATTTTTCTTTCGTTCTTCATTCCAGCCTTGCATACACCATGGGACCCCTATGTAAAGACATGAATCTATGATTTGAATATGTTTGGAATGCTTTAAACTCACTAAAACCTTGGTATAAATTCTTATAGATTAAAGATCAAAACACGTGCGGTAGGGGCGAAGGCACAAGGAAAATAATGACCAAATGTGGTTGTAATTTTTGTACTCTCTAGCCTTATTTAAACTTTGAATGCAAAACGTGTTGTATGTTTACTTTTAATGAACACTTAGAAGCATGCTAAGGCATATTACATTGATCTTGATTGGAATGACTTGATGTGTGTGCATGATGCTTGGTTACTTGTGTTATAACATGCACAGATAGAGATTTCATGCATTGATCTCCATGAATGGTCGAACATATCTAATTAGTTTACTGAATGTTATATATGATGAGTATGTATGAATTGGAATGGATCGTGAACCTAAAGAAGATTAAATTAAGATTTAATAACTCCATGTGCCAGGGCGATGACTGGCCTTTGAGTGTCATCGCGAGTGTCTCTACCAAAGCTAATTGCGACAGCTGATTGTATCTTTGGACGAAGAGTCATTACGGATTTCTCTCCTTAGATTGTGGTCCCAAAAGGTAACTGGCCCTCGGGTGTTACCCTCAAATTCGTCCCCAAACCACATGGGGACATCGAGAGTAGGGCTCTTTCAATCTACATTCCAACAGAATAACAAATGAAGTGTTTGAAATGCCTTAATGTAATGAAAGTATTTGCATATTCTGTATTCTTGTTTGTATAATGCTAGTGATGTACAGGGATGATCCAATGGACTCTCGAGCTCACCCATTATTTCAATACAGGTGATCATTGACGTTGCAAGAGCAAACCAACCATGTGAGGCTGCCATTTTGGTAGAAACCTCATTGGGAGGTGGTCATAGTCTTCTTTTTAGTTTAATGTTTTATCATTTTGTTGTAAATAATTCAAACTAGGCATGTGCCCTCCAGCTTTTCAAATGTTTTTCTCATAAATTTTGGCATGTATCAATCTTGGCCATAGGCCTTATTTTATTTCTTTTTGAACTATATTTTCATACTAAATTTGTAAGTATTTTGAACCATTGCATACATTTTCTTGATAAATTTTACTTTGTTGACAAAAAAACTAGTGTTTTAATGATCATTATATGTTTTAAATTGACTTCACAACATATTTGAAAGAAAGTTTTGAAGCATGAGATAGACAAAAAGAGAATGAACCACGCGTGGCCTCCAGCGCTCGACAAACAACTCAAGCCTGGCGTCTCCCTCTGAATTGGCACACGCCGTCTCCGTGCGCTACCCTGACACCTTGTTACACAGAGAAAAAGGGGAACCAGGAGCCAAAGTGTCACACTTGGACTCGAAGAATGATGGACCATGTTTGGTTAATGATTGGTAACTTTGAAGAACTTGTTTCTATATGTTTGGCTAGTATGGGACGGTCAAGTATAGTAAGCTCGAAAAACCTCATTTATTGAGACATTTGCGAAATTGTTTGGGTGTGGCAATATTCTGAGTGAAAGTCTAAGTGGAAGGGGTAGAGTGGTATAGGACACTTGAACTTGAAAACTTATATGGAAGCTTGGAATTTTGGTATGCTAACGTGAAATTGCTTGATTGTATGATTGTTTAAAAAACATGTTTGATTTGTTTATAAGTATGTCAATGAAACCAAATCCTTTACCCAAGAATAAGAAGAACCTAGAAGCATAAACAATTAGGCCACTGAATAAATCAAGAACCTAGAAACATAAATCTAGAGTCATGATAGTACGAACATTCGATACTGACTATCTACTCGATTTGTAGACAATGGCTAGAGCAAGAAGGTACGCTACTCGATCCACCACTTCTGACGAGATAGAGCAGAGGGATTTGGAAATACCTACTGGAATGGAGAATATGATGAATGAAGTTGCTCGGAGGATTATGGATCAACCGATGAGGGTTCTACCCTAGATTCTCCCTCATGCAGTACCTCAACCTCAAGTACCTGAACCCATCCAGGTTTAGCAGCCAACACCTATGGCTCATGCTCCCAAACGTCAGAGGACTTAGGAGGATCTAGATGATGAGAAATAGAAGAAGATGCTGATGGAGCTACAGAAGCTCCACCCTCCACATTTTGAAGGTAGAACTAACTATATCATGGCAAACCACTAGTATGAAGAGATGGAGGAGCATTTGAATGTGTTGAAGATAACTGGGTCAAGAAGGGTGGCATTGGCCACACACCATTTCAAAGGATTGGCCAAAAGTTGGAGGTGTATGATGAGGATGGACCCTAACATAGATGTTCATGCTATGAGATGGGAGAAATTCAAGGACATCTTTTATGAAAAATTCTTTCC
>JAJIYU010008757.1:0-17707 GCA_030144865.1 Tinospora cordifolia | reverse complement strand
TAGAGATTGCCCTACCAGAGCTCCAGCACCAGTACAGCAGCAGTCAGGGCAGGGACAGAGTAGTCGGCCGCAGCAGAGGCAGACACGGTCCCAGACGAGACAGAGAGAGCAAGCCAGACTATATGTAGCAGAGGCCCAGACAGCCCCGACTCCTGCAGTTGATGGTATGTTTTTGTCGTTTGGTGTTGCTGTGCATGTCTTGTTTGATTCTGGTGCCACACGGTCCTTTATTTCTGAAGATATGGTGAGTAAATTGAGACTTGTCACGAGCCCATTGGCAGTACCATTGGATGTTGCCACGCCGATAGGCGAGACAGTGAGCTCAGGGAACTATTGTGGAGTTGAGTTCAAATTTGGAGACTAGTTGATTCCCGCTGAACTCTGCTTACTTTATTTCAGTGGCTACGACGTGATATTAGGAATGGATTGGTTGACCCAATATCAGGCACAAATTGATTGCCAGAGGAAGAGAGTCACTATACAGTTGCCATCAGGAGAAACATTAAGGATTGATGGGGATATTCGAAAACTGCCTAGGAGTCCTACACTTGCCTTGTTGTATGCCATTTAGCAGAAGGGTAACTTCAGGCAGCTATTGGATGAGGATGCAGAGGGGACTGCAGATATTCACAGTATTCCTGTGATACAAGATTACATAGATATATTCCCAGAGGATCTACCTGGACTTCCACCTCACAGACAGGTCGAGTTTAAGATTGAGTTGCATTTCGACACTAATCCCATCGCTATTCCACCATATAGGATGGCACCTGTGGAGTTGATTGAGTTGAAGACTCAATTGGACGAGCTCATGGTGAAGGGATTCATTAGACAGAGTGAGTCTCCATGGAGAGCTCCAGTCCTATTTGTGAGGAAGAAAGACGGTTCCATGAGGCTATGCATAGACTATCGGAAGCTGAACAGTGTTACTATTAAGAACAAATACCCTTTACCACTGATTGATGACCTCTTTGATCAGCTCAGTGGAGCACAATACTTCTCCAAGATAGATCTGAGGTCGAGGTATCATCAGTTGAGGATCCGGGAGTCTAATATACATAAGACAGCCTTCAGGACCCGGTATGACCACTATGAGTTGGTCATGCCATTTGGTTTGACTATTGCTCCAGCCGCGTTCATGGACCTAATGAACAGAATCTTCAGTCGTTTTCTTAACCAGTTTGTAGTAGTATTTGTTGACGACATTCTGGTATATTCCCGATCAGAGACTGAGCACATACAACACTTGCGGATTGTTATGGAAACACTGAGGGAGAATAAATTATATTCCAAGTTTAGCAAGTGTGATTTTTGGATGAAGTAGGTCAAGTTCCTTGGCCATGTGGTCTCAGCACAAGGAATAGCAGTAGACCCGGAGAAGGTGCGAGCAGTATCCGACTGGCAACAACCCACTACAGTGACAGAGATCAGAAGTTTTCTTGGATTGGCTGGGTACTACCGCAGGTTTATTAAAAACTTATCGAAATTGGCGGGTCCAATGACTAAGCTAACTAGAAAGGACGAAAAATTGATTTGGAGTTAGCAGTGTGAGCAGTCCTTTCAGGAGCTTAAGCAGAGGTTGACTACTGCACCAGTACTCATCACACCTGTCCCTGGTGTGAGGTATACCTTATGCACTGACGCATCCCTTAGTAGATTGGGTGCAGTGCTGATGCAGTAAGGACAGCCAGTGGCTTATGCTTCACGACAACTGAAACCACATGAGCTGAATTATCCTACGCACGATTTGGAGCTTGCAGCGATTGTGTTTGCGCTAAAGATATGGAGGCACTATCTATATGGTGAGAGTTTTGATCTCTACTCAGACCATAAGAGCCTCAGGTACATATACACTCAGAAGGAATTGAAAATTCGGCAGAGAAGGTGGATTGAGTTCCTTAGTGACTATGATTTTTATCTGCACTATCATCCTGGCAGGTTGAATGTAGTTGTCAATGCTCTTAGTAGGAAGTTGAATAGGAGGGATGAAGTGGGTCAGATGTACCAGCTGATTAGTGACTATAATCTGTGTGTAGCTATAGATGATACACGAGCATATCTGTATGCAGTGACTTGCCAGCCAGACATCTTACGCCAGATCAGAGATGAGCAAAAATCTGATGTATGGATTACAGAACTGATGGAAGGTGTCAAGGAGGGCAAGCACACTAATTTTCGCCTTGACACAGAGGGTGCGTTGAGAATAGGGAACCGACTATGTGTTACCATTTCTGGACAGGCCAAAAGAACCCTAATGGATGAGACACACTTGAGTAAGTACACTATGCATCCAGGGGGCGACAAGATGTACCAGAACTGGAAGAAAAGCTTCTAGTGGATAGGCATGAAGAGGGACATTGCTAGATATGTCTCCCGTGTCTGACTTGTCAGCAAGTCAGACAGAGCACAGGAAACCATCGGGTTTATTACAGCCACTTTCGATTCTTGAATGAAAATGGGATAGTATAGCGATGGATTTTGTTAGTGGCTTGCCGACATAAGGGGGAAGACATATTCAGTTTACTGATACAGTGAGTAAGCTGGGAGAACTTTATGTGAGAGAGATTGTGCGATTGCATGGTGTTCCCAGTACCATAGTGTCAGACAGAGACTCTAGATTCACGTCTCAGTTCTGGCAGAGTCTACAGAAGGAATTGGGTAGCAGATTGACCATGAGCACAGCCTTTCACCCACAAATAGATGGACAGTCAGAGAGGGTCATACAGATATTGGAAGATATGCTGAGAGCATGTGCCCTAGACTTCAGAGGAAATTGGAGTAAGCCTCTACATCTTGTCGAGTTTGCATATAATAACAGTTATCAGGCAAGCATTAAGATGGCTCCATATGAGGCACTGTACGGCAGACCCTGTAGATCACCATCTTGTTGGGCAGAGTTTGAAGACCAGGTACTCACTGGACCCGAGTTGATTGAGGAAATGAACCAACAGGTGAAGCAAATCCAAAAGAGACTAGCTATAGCACAGAGCAGGCAGAAGAGCTATGCTGATAGGAGGAGAAGACCTCTAGAGTTCCAAACCGGTGATCAGGTATTTTTGAAGATTAGCCCACAAAAGGGAATCAGATGGTTTGGAGTGAAGGGGAAGCTAGCACCACGGTACATTGGTCCGTTTGAGATCATTAGACGGGTTGGTGCATGTGCTTATGAGCTGGATTTGCCGAATAGATTGTCCTCGGTACATAATGTGTTCCACGTTTCGATGCTCCGAAAGTACGAACCAGACCCATCTCATGTTTTGCATCTAGACGAGATCGTACTTCGAGAAGATGCTACTTACGAAGAGCCAGCAGTGCAAATTCTTGATCGTAAGGTGCAAAGTCTCAAGACTAAGGACATTCTTTTAGTCAAAGCCCTGTGGAGGCAACATAACCTGGAGGAAGCGACCTGGGAGCTTGAGAGTGAGATGCAGAAGAAATACTCAGATCTCTTCACTAGGACAGATTGATTGGACACATTGTTCAGGTACTTTTCATTTAAATTCCGAGGACGAAATTCTTTTAAAGGGGATAGATTGTAATCACCCTAGGTCTTATAATGCGTCCACGTCAATATGAATTTTTAAAAATTCAAAATAAATATAAAAATGATTGGAAACTTGTTTTTAATGATCATTGTATGATATTTAATCAAGATAAAATTTATTAGAACATTCAGATAGTTAGAAACGTGCGAGAAAAAGTGTTAAAAAACAATACATCATACTGCCGACTGCGGTCCGTCTGATGCCGACCGCGGTCCGTGATGTGAAAAATCCATGAAAAGTGAAAAACAAACTGTGGATCGCAGTCCTTATGGGAAGACCGCGGTCATCAGTGAAAAAAATGCAGAAACGAGAAACTAGGTCACATCGGTGATCGCGGTCCATAAAGGGGTGACCGCGGTCCACAAAGTGCTGACCGCGGTCCATGAAGAAAAATCTGTCCGATGACCGAGGTCCATTTGACGACGACCGCGGTCCGTGTGCGAGATATATATATATATATATATATATATGTTTCAAGCGCAGATTTTCTCATTTTGCACTGAAACGATCCGGGATTTGGAGAGGAGCAACAAGGGCAATTCAAGGGTGAGTTTTTTTATTTTCTTTGAGTTTCCTTTAAGATTTAATCTCATAAATGAGTAGTTATCAATAGTTAGTGAATCATAGTGATTAAGATCCGTTCATGAACTTGCTGCTGTGGGTTTAGTGTTTGGAAACCAAGTCAAATGGGATAAGCGGTTGTTTGTTCCCTTATATGTGTGTTTGGACACTAGTATGATGGATTTAGGATGGTTATTTGGTTGTGGAAATGAAGGAGTTGATTTCATCGAAAGGAAATCCCGTTTTTAAGGCCTGATCAAGGGGTTTCGATGAGTAAACTATGTGAACAACCATTCCTTAGTGGATTTTAGTGTTGAATGATTTTTGGGTGTCCAAAACACTAGATTTACGCGTTAAACTAGAATGAAAATCACAAGTATAGCGTACATGGGTGAAATCCCACCATTGGGTGAGAAATGGTGTGTAGATCATGGTCCATGCAGTACCACCCACAGTCAATGAACTTGAATATTGTTTTGGAGTGTTTTGGGTACACTCTAAAGCACTGAGTGATAACAGACCCTTAGGGTCGAGTTAGATGTGCATTAAAGGCCCAAAATAATGTATCATTACCATCTAATGATGCAGATTGACTATATCGGACTACTGCGCGAGGGGTGACAATCCAGCGGCGTTTCGGCGTGTACAGGTGGGGTTGATTATCTCTTCCTCACTCTTTAGTATTATGCTGACGTAGGTTACGAAATGTGATCTATGTTTAAATTCCTATACTTAGTATCATGCTAGGAATGTATGCCTTGGTGGAATGATTAATATGATATCTTGATGACTGGTTACTCATTTTCTAGTGCTAGGGCAATATGACTAGTTTGGTGTTTATTTGCTTCATTTGCTTAGGTTAGCATTTTGAATAAGCATGTCTGTATGTTGTGTCGAATGAAAACTATGATTGAGAAACTAAAAAACATTGAAGGTTTATTAAGAACTCCACGTACCGGGGCGATGGACGGGCACTGGTGGCACATCGCGTTGAGGTCCTCCGGATGTCCCAGGACGTCATCGTGGGTATCCCCAACTAGGCCAAACTGCGAGCGGCCGTATGAGACCCTCGAATTTGGAAAGTCAAGAGGATTGTTTTCTTGGTTTTAGTATCTTCTTGGGTTGTGGTCTCAGAGGTAGACTTCTGTGTTATAAAGATGTCGTGCCTAATTGTGTTCAGGACCACAATTGGGATACCGAGGGTGGTTCACTCTTTCGGTTAATTCCTAATATCAGATGGTAAATTCCTGATATTAGAGCGCAACGGATAAACTGACTAAGTGTTTGAAACGCCCCTAATGATTGAAACTGTTTGCATGTTTCGTATGCTTGTTTGTATAATGCTATTGATGTGTAGGGGAGATCCACTGGGCTTTCGAGCTCACCCCATCTTTATTTTACAGGTACTCATGAACCCAGCGCTCAGTGAGGATGCAGACCAAAGACTGGAGGATGTATAGTGAGAGAGAGTGATATTTTGTTAAACTAACTCTCTGTTTTGTACAGTTTTTTTACAATGTATATTTTGGATTTGGGCCAGAGGGCCATTTATTATATTTTTGTATATGTATATACAGGGCTGTTTTTACCATTTTGAGCACTATTTTATCTTGATTGATAAACTGATGATTTTAGTTATGGTATCGCTAGACAATGTTCAATGATTTAGAAAGGTTTGATTTGAAAAGTGTTTCCGCTACTATTATCTTAATTTCCAGTATAAATATGGTTTTGAACATCCGGTGAATTTGATTTGAAACCAATTGCTTAGTGAAGCATGATTCAAATGAATATTTGAAATCAAAGAAATGATTTAAACCTCATGCATAGAGGTAGATAGATAGATGATGATATCTGTCGCACGCCCGGGTCATCGGTGGACGACGCACTGAGCTTGGAGCTGCGCGACGCCCGACGGCAGGGCCACAGATTGACAGACACGACGTCCGGTCCGGGGGTCGGGGTGTGACATCTATGGTCTTAAAAAACTTACCTAAAGTGGTGTGGTCTTTTTATGCCATAATATAACTAAAACTTTGAATGAAATAAAAGGAATAGAAAAAAAAAAAGAATTTTAAAGAGATTAATGAGAGAACTTATACCTTAACTTTAGCTACTCTACCTTCTAAACTCTTCTCCTCTTCCTTTCCTCTCAATCATACCTGAATGCTTCAATTTGGTGTGAGGAGAATGGGGGGAGAGACACTCTATTTATGGTAGAGCTTTGATCATTAAGGCTAGTTTTTAGGATATGTTGGAGGTGGTTAGGTTAAAAAAATGGAGAGGCAAGGGGGTCATACATACTTGTTTGCAAGCAATTGTAAGTATTAACGATAGTGGTTTGAAGTATATTATTCATGTACTTTGAGGCCATCTTTATTAAATTAAAAATGGCATCATTCTCTTTAATTAATTAAAGATGATAGTGATGGTGGTTGGAGACTGTTATTTATGTACTTTAAAATCATTTTTACTTAATTAAAAAGGGCATTATCCTCTTTAATTAAATTAAAGATGATAGTGGTAGTGGTTCGAGAATACTATTCATATACTTTAAAATCATTTTTATTTAATTAAAAACAACAATATCCTTTTTAATTAATTAAAGATGATAGTGGTGGTGGTTCGAGAATACTATTCATATACTTTAAATTCATTTTTATTTAATTAAAATAACACTACTAATTAAAGATAATAGTGGTGATTGTTGAATAATATTATCTATGTTCTTTAAAACAATCTTTAATTAATGATGGTGATTGAAAACTACTATATCATTAAAGATAATGCTTAGTTAATTATTTTAATTAACCAAAATAATTAAAATAATCAACTTTATCATCCATAATACTATTAGTCAACTTTACTATTCATGACATTATAAATTAAATAATTATTTGATGATTTAATTTTCCTTATTTATCATTTATTATTATTATTTATTTATTATTATTATTACTATTATTATTACAATTATTTTTTACCTTTAATTATTTTTTTTTAATTTTTTTTTTCTTTAAGTCTCCTTGGCATTCTTAGTGTTTCGACATGAAGCTCGTTGTAAAAATTTGATTGTTTTGCCTTTGAAATAATTTTTAAAAGTTTATTGTATCCTTGTTCAATTGATTGAGTGGTCTAGTTCCTAACGATGGTCAACCTTATTTGACCAAGGTTATTTGATAGTTAATTAGAGTCATCTTGATTAATCATTGATATAAAAATTTCAGGGCATTAGAGCTAAACTTCTTAAAGCAGGAAAGGGATTTCAAGAAGTTCTTAGAGGAGATGTTGAAGAACATAATGAAATCCAAAACCTAGCGATGGTTCGAGATTATGAAGATGTGTTCCTAGACGATTTACCAAGACTAACACCTACCAAAGAAGTAGAATTCAAGATTGAACTTCACCTTGAAACTGACCGCATAGCTATTTATGCCTATAGAGTAGCATGAGTAGAGTTGATTGAGCTAAAAACTCAGCTAGACGAGCTCCAAGAAAAGAGATTCATCAGACCAAGTGAATCACCATGGGAAGCTCCAGTGTTGTTTATGAATAAGAAAGATAGATCCATGAGATTGTGTGTTGACTATCAAAAATTGAACAAGGTGATAGTGAAGAATAAGCATCACTTGCCAAGGATAGATTTTGATCAATTGAGAAGAGCCACTCATTTATCAAAGATTGATCTAACGTCAGGATATCATTAGTTGAGGATCCAAGAGTCAGACATACACAAGACAACCTTTAAAACTTGGTACGGGCACTTTGAGCTCACAGTGATGTCATTTGGTTTAATGAATGTACCAACAACATTCATGGATCTGATGAACCAAGTGTTTAGACAATACCTCGACCAATTTGTAATAATGTTCGTAGATGAGATCCTAATTTACACCAAGTTAGAGGCTAAATAGGTAGACCACTTAAAGATTGTCTGAGATATACTTAGAAGAAACTAACCATAAGCCAAGTTCCATAAGTGTCAATTTTGGATGAAAAAGATGAAGTTCCTTGGCCATGTAGTAGTAGTCGAGGGCATCTTGGTAGATCCCTATAATATAGAAGATGTCACAGACTGGAAGCAACCTTAGACTGTAGCAAAAATCAGAAGCTTCTTAGGCTTAGTTGGATACTACAAGAGATTCATCCAAAATTTCTCAAAGTTAGTCAAATGCATGACCAAACTAACTTGGAAAGGAGTCATTCAATTGGGATGAGAAATGTAAACAATAATTCCAAGAATTGAAGAGGAGATTGACTTCGACCTCTATCTTAGTCACTCCTACACATAGTGTTGGATATGTTATGCATACTAATGCTTCGCAGAATGAATTGGGTGCACTGTTGATGTAAGAAGGAAAGGTTGTTGCTTATGCCTTGCAAGAATTGAAGGTTCATGAATAAAATTATCCAACACATGACCTAGAATTAGTAGCCATTGTATTTGCCTTGAAATTTTGAGACACTATCTTTATGGTAAAAGATTCGATTTGTTTTTAGATGAAAAGAGTCTGAAGTACATCTACACTAGGAGTTAAAACTCAGGCAATGAAAATGGACAGAATTCCTTAAAGATTATGATTTTTTATCACATTATCATCTAGAGAAGGCCAATGTAGTAGCAGATGCCTTGAGTAGGAGATTTAACAAACAAGAAGAGAAAAAAAGGTCAAATGTACCAATTAATCGAGGATTTCAACCTGGGTATCACTTCCAATGAAAAGCAGCTATACCTTTACAACATGACTACAACCGAACCTCCTACATCAGATTAAAGAGAAGCAAAGGCATGATAAATGGATCATGACTCTAATCGAAGCAGTCAAATAAGACAAATATATAGATTTTAGAATTGACATTAAAGGTGCATTGAAACTTGGAGATAAAATCTATGTTCCTCAAGGAGGACAAAGCATAAAGACCATATTGGTCGAAACCCATCAGACCAAATATACAATGCATCTAAGTGATGACAAGATGTACCAAAACCTCCGGAAGACTTATTAATGGTGAGGAATGAAAAGAGATACAACAAAGTATTTAAACTTGTCAACAAGTGAAGGTGGAGTAAAGTCATATGATTGTTACAATCACTCACAATCCCAGAATGGAAGTGGGATAACATTGTTATGAATTTTGTTAGTAGGTTACCCAAGAATAAAAAATGAGAAGATACCGTGTGGGTAATAGTGGGTCGTCTCAAGGTGGCACATTTCTTGCTCATTAGATCCACAAATCAAGTTAGTAAGTTGGGAGAACTATATGAAAAAAAAAATAGTAAGACTCCATGATGTATCTAAGACCAAAGTCTCATACAGAGACTCTCGATTGATATCTTAGTTATGGTATAGTCTACAGAAGGAGTTGAGAACCAAACTGATGGACAATTTGAGGGACTCATTCAAACACTAGAGAATATGTTAAAGTCTTATGTTCTTGATTTTAAAGGCAAATGGAGAAAGTATCTACATTTGGCAGAGTTTGTCTATAACAATAATTATCAGACAAGCATAAAGATGGTGCAGTATGAAGCCTTTTATGGAAGACCTTGTAGATCACCGACCTATTGGGCCGACTTTGAGGACCATATGCTTACGAAGCCAAACTTGGTGGAGAAAAATGAATAATCAAATCAAACAAATCCAAAAGATATTAGTCTCGGCACAAAGTAGGCAGAGAAATTATGTAGATAAGAGGAGAAGACATCTAAAATTTGAAACATGTGACAAAGTGTTGCTAAGGATTAACCTTCATAAAGGAATCAAGTGGTTTGGGCATAAAAGAAAGAATCATCTAGATTCATCTATCCATTTGAGATATTTAGAAGAATTGGCTTATGTGTTTACGAGTTAGACCAACCAAACAGAATGTTCTTGGTTCATAATGTGTTCCATGTATCGACGGTAAGAATATATGAACTAGATCCCTCTTACATAATCCATGGGGAGGAGACAGATATCCAAACTGATGCCATATATGAAGAAGAAGCAATCAAAATCCTACATCGTAGGGTACAAAACTTGAGCATAAAAGACATTTTGTTAGTTAAAGTTCTCTGAAAGCATTATGGAGTGGAGAAGGCAACCTAGGAGCTAGAAAGTGAGATGAAGAACAAATACCAAGACTACTTCAATTGAAATACATGACCAGACAAGCATCATAACAACTTAGTACAACTTTTGACCTTCAGGGGTAAAATGGTAATTTTATCACCGATGGGTAAAACGTTCATTTCACCTAACTACTAACACATGTACACAAATAAAAATGACTTGTGAATAATTTATAAAATATAACATTATTAGAGGACCTAAAAATTTTATTGAATTTATTTAGTAAAAACTTAATAAAATCAAGTACATGTATGTACGATACATCAAATAAAAATGATAAATAATTAAAAGTTTTATTCAAATGTCATTGTTCAATAAAAGATTTAACAAACTGAATTTTGGATTCACAAGACATAAAATAAAATGAGAAATTAGAGAGAAAATGATACAAAATACGTATAAGTGGATGTATAAGGAATAGTGCGGTGAGGCATGAAAAAAATAATGAAATAAAAACATTAAAGGTATGGATTGTTGGGACAACGTATGTGGTGAGCAAGATGCATGTAAGCAAGTCACATGAAGCATGTGGAAAACCAAGTCACATGATGCATGTGGCCAAGTGCTTATAAATATGACCCTTCCCTTCCTCTCAAACCATTCCATCTCATTTTTCTCTTCTTCATTTTCTTCTTAGTTCTCTCCTACTCCAAGAAAAAGAGAGAGTCTTCTTGTTCCCTCCTTGAATATAGAAAAGAGGATTGTAATTTGTTCTTTATAGTGAATGCATTAATTCTTAACCTTTAAGGTTGAAGACTTAAAGAAGGCTTGGGATGACACCATAAGGACTAGCAAGGATTCAATCGTTAAAGGTGGAGATGATTTTCAAGTCATACTTCATTATTTTAATTTAAATAAGGCTTACATTGTGTTGATGCTTGAATATGTATGCTCTACTTTAACTTCATTGTACATGTCATGCCTAGAACATGCATGCTTAGGGCTATTTAACCAATGTTGCTTGATATGTGATGATATACTCCATGTTATAACAGGCCTTCAATGTTTACTATGTTTACATGCCATCTTGAATTTATCATGCTACTATTTACGATTAATGGAAGATTAAACAAAGATTATATCCACATATCGGTACGGTGATGGTACTTCATCATGAGTGTTCCAGCTGAACCCGACTTGCCGATACTTGGATTTGGATTTGGGCATTCGAAGTTAAGCCCACTTTCTCAAACAATGAAACTAGGCGTTCAAATTCAACCCCACTTCACAGATGACAGGTATGAGCATTTGTAGTTGACCTCTATTCCTAGATTTAGAACACTGAGATATAAAACTTTTGATCCTAATGTCAACTGTAAATAACCAACTACTTGAATCACCTAATTCATAAAATTATTTGCCATGTTTATTTTATTTGATTGAAATAATAAATTAAATATTTGGAATGATTCGTTAGGCTTTTGAGTTCACCCTCCTTTTCTGACATTTTAGGGAAGTGATGATCAAAGGTTGTGAATGCTTACTTAGTGGATTTTTATTTTAGAATTTACTTTTATAATTCGAGCATGTTGGGCTTAGTTCTCGTTTCAATTTAAAGATATGTTATTCAATAAATTCAAGAGTACTTATACTTTATGAATATTCAAATTTATTAATAATATTGATTTATTTTAGTAAACAATTTCCAAATGTTTTTCATGAAATCTATATAATGATTGTTTCACAGAGTTGAGATCAAAATAGAAAGAGAAATGAAAGTATAATGTGATGCACCCAGCTCTCGGGTGGCTCAAAATGACACTACAATAAATGACATCTATAACAACGTGCAATGTTTGTTCTTATACCTATACGACAATGTTCATGGTGACATTGTCGATCAGGGTGTAATTAAACGACTGACTATTTTTAACAACGGTCACCAGCCTGTTGTTGTAAAGCATTGTGTATCGGTTTAAGAGTGAAGTTACAACAATGTTCGCCTATTGTTAAATAATTCAATCTTTAAACACATATTCGACAATGGTTACTACGCCTATTGTTGTAGAAATGTTATAACAACAGGCACATATTGTGGAAACCCTAACCTTTAACAACAATCACGAGCCTATTTTTGTAATGTGTTGTGTATCGGTCTAAAAATTGATGTTACAGCAATGTTGGCACGTTGTTAAATGCTTTAATCTTTTAAGACATATTCGACAACGGGGATCGCCCCTGTTGTTGTAGACCTATTATAACAACAAGCAAACGTTATGGAAAACCTAACCTTTTAACCTTTCAACAATGGTCAAGTGGTTGTTGTTGTATGTCCATTACTTAAAAAAATGCTTGTGCCCGTTGTGAAAGCTCCAGTATTTCAATAACAATCGTCTGCACGTTGTTATATCATGTATCCTACAACAAAAACTGAACTTTGTCATATCTGTCAATTTTTTGAATCGTAAAAATATTTTACTACAATATATATTGCATATATTTACCTATATCTGTAAATTCATAATATAAAATAAACATTATTAAACATTTGCCCTATCATTTCAAATGCCTCATTTAATATATATAATCCATCAAACCTATATACAATCCATCAAAAAGTGTAATTATTATTTACAATAGTGTTATGTACTTCTTTAGCCAAGCAATTATATTTCCAACAACATCACTCAAGTAATGAATTTATGATGTTGGTCTATATAAATCAGCATCTTCATTCACTACCTTTACAACCCAAACTCTCCAACAATCAAAGCCTAGAGGGAGGCCATGAACTTTAGCCTTAAGTTCTATAGAAGAAATCTTTTCTACTGCTACAACTTCTTCTTCTCTTTCATTTTCGGGATGTCAATTCAATAATTTGCATCTAGCATTCTCAAGAGGAGATTTTTCTTGGGTAGGCTTGCTACCCTATTGTGACTACATAATACGTAAACAAATTAAAGATAATATAAACATTATAAGAATAAAAGTTTCTAATCAAAATTGGGTTCAAAATATAATTTACTTATGGTGTTTGAGCTTTCAAATGTATCATATTCATGTCTCTTCCACTTGGGCTTTGAAGCTGTTGAACCATATCATAAAATATATTTCACTATATAAATTTAAGTAATAAATTAAACTGCAAAGAAAATTTTAAGCCTAGTTGTCACCTGTTGAGATTGCATTAAGAGCATGGCAGTCAATGCTTCAACTCTTTCCTCAAGTGTATCCATTTTATTTGATTTTTCTTTAAGAGTATTTATCATTTCTACTTGATTTTGAATTATATTCTCTAAAACCTTTTGCTTTTCCATTACTTTGAATCTGAGCATCAACCTTTGAAGGTGTTGCCCCAGATCCAAGACCACAAACTCGCCCACGACGCTTAGGTCCCAATACTTTAGTAATGACATCCTCTCTTAAGTTATCTCTCTCGACTGAATTGGTGGTAGATTGACTAATTTCATTAATCTTTTCCTGCATTCACATAAAAACAAGTAAATTAACTTGATAACTTTCTATTGTTGTATAATTTCAATATATATAACTATATATCATTTGCTTTAATGAGTTACTTACAATTGCTTCTTGAATTGTTTCATTTAAAGGCTCACCATTCTTTCTCAAATGACCTTTTGTCCATACATCTACTCTTACAACTAAATCTAAATTTTCATTGGCTTCCTTCTAAAATATGAAAAATAGTAACATTTACAACATATATGCTTATGTAAAAATAGAAAGAAGAAAAATAAAATGAAGTACGTGCCAAAACAATTACCAATTCATGCTCCAAACGAGCATAGCCCTTCCTATTCATTGTGTGAAATAACTTTTGACTAGTCCTCATTTTACTAAACTTTTTGCTTGTTGCCTAATAAAATGAATATATTAATAATAATGAAAAAGAAGAGATGATTCAAATTTAAAGTATATATATATGAAACACATAACAAACCTGAAACTCTTCGGATAATCTTTCTTCAACAAAAGTATTCCACTCTTTAGGACACATCACATTGCTAGGCTTAAGATATTTGTCTACAAAATTTCTATCTTTTTTTATTGCTTTTCTAATTGTTGTAGAAACTTTGGACTTGTATTGCCTCCAACTGTGTCCCATCGTTTGCAATATCATAACCTTAATAGACTTGTCAACTACAAATCTTGTCTGATATGCACGAAAAAGGACAAATTAAAGAATTTCTACAAATAAAGTATTAGAATCTCTTATAAATAAATAATTCAATTATACACATACCTCAATTAACCTCCAAAGTTATTCTTTAATTTTTGGAGCCACATGATGCCAATCTTTAATTACTATAGGCACGTGCTCTCGCACAATTACACCAATGTAAGATGAAAGCTTCTCAAAATTAGTTGACACTTGCTACTCTTTTTCATTGAACTCAACTTCCATTCTAGGAGCATGTAACAAAACCAAACCCATCCTAGTGGGTCCACACTTCCTTGTTGTTGTGCTATCAGTCTCTGTTGCTTTTGCATTACTTTATATTTTAGGTGATGATCTTGGTGAGTTGGAGTCCTCATTAGACAGTCTCACACCTTCATTCTCAGAATGATTCATTGCAGCCAACATGGTTGTCCATTGCTTCTTAGCTCTTTTCTCAGCTTGTTTAGAGGACTTGAAATCACTACAAGAAATGACACCTACAATAACGTGCAATGTTCGTTGTTATACCCTACGACAACGTTCATGGTGATGTTGTCGATCATGGTATTATTAAACGACCAACTATTTTTAACAACGGTCACGAGCCTGTTGTTGTAAAACATTTGTATTAGTCTAAAACTGAGGTTTACAACAACATTTGCCTGTTGTTAAATGCTTCAATCTTTTAACACGTATTCGACAACGGTCACCATGCCTATTGTTGTAGACATGTTATAACAATAGGTGCACGTTGTAGAAACCCTAACCTTTAACAACAGTTATGTGCCTATTGTTGTAACGCATTGTGTATCGGTCTAAAAACTAAGGTTACAACAACATTCATACGTTGTTAAATACTTCAATCTTTTAACACATATTCAACAACGATCATTATACTTGTTGTTGTAGACGTGTTATAACAACAGGCGAACGTTGTAGAAACCTTAACATTTTAACCTTTCAACAGCGGTTAGGTAGTTGTTGTTGTATGTCCATTACTTAACAACATTAACGTGTCCGTTGTGAAAACTCTAGTATTTCAACAACAAACATCTACACGTTATTATATCATGTATCTTACAACGAAAATTGAATGTTGTCATATGTGTCAATTTTTTTTTAATCGTAAAAATATTTTACTACAATATATATTGCATATATTTACCTGTATCTGTAAATTCATAATATAAAATAAACATTATTAAACATTTGTCCTATCATTTCAAATGCCTCATTTAGTATCACATAAGAATAATAAATTTCACAGTGCCAGACATTTATACAATCCATCAAAAAGTGTAATTATTATTTACACTAATTATCGTTATTAATCCTTATAAACAAAAATAAAAAGTTTTATAAACAAAAATTATTCTTGGAGGATCATCATGCCTCATCTTGATTACCTGTCCGAAAATTGTATAAAAATATATTAATATATTAATATAAAAGTAAAGTAATATAAACAATAGAAAAATAATGATTAACAACCTTTGGAAAAATTTAAAAATTAGATAGAACATTAGTGTGGGAAAGAAATCTTTATCAAACCTGTCATTTAACATGAATGAAATATATCACTTCACAAAAATGCATCCATACATACAGAAATATTTGTCTTCTAACATTCATGATTTGACCAAAAATCTCTCTATATAAAAGAGGTAATCTTATATTCTAGCAATGGACTTTTAACTTTAACCTGTCAAGATTATTGTGTGTGTGGGCAACATGATCGTTGCCGGCTATGTAGTCTCCAAGAGTCCATAGTCTCTCTTTAATGCATTGAATAACTTGATCAAGTAAACTATTTCTCAAATGTTGAAGCTCTACAATGGGAATATGGAAAGGAAAATAGAAAATGCTAAATAATTAAAGAAAGAAAGATTCAAATATTCAAGAAAATGGTAATCTATAACAATGTAAAGACAAATGAAGGAGCTAATAATGCATATTTGGAGATAAACACTCCTTCATCCTATAGTTATAAATGTTGTACAATTGCAATGGTGACATTGACATGGTTTTCATGAAATTTTTCGTTAAAAAAAGTATTTCTATTGCCTTTTTTTTTGCAACTTTAGTATTTGCAATCATTTGATGGAAGGATAATGCATGTTTGGAATTATCAACATACAAATCAAACACTGTTTGCTAGCAATAAAAATGGTATCTCACTTTAGCCAATGCTTTTGGTGCCAAAACAAGTCCTAAAGTGGATGATGAAGAGGAAAAACTACTACTCTTAGAACAGAGAAGATCAATAAACCAAAACAAGATCATTGATAATAAATAAGAACAATAGAAAATAATGCTCAGATCAACGAACCGAAACAAGATAATTGATATCTCGTAAAAACAACATAAAAGAATGATGGACAGTAATAATTGGAGAACAGAAACACACATCAACAAATCTCATTCTTCACATCTAAACAAAATAAATAATTTAATTTCAAACCATTTAAAACTCAAAGATTGAAGTTTTAAAGAGATTACACCTCTTTGATTCACCTCTCAACTCAATTTTTCTTTTGTTCTCTTTCAAATTGAGATTTGATGTCCTCATTCTTGATCGGCATAGGTTTGAGCATCAAGACCCCTCGAACACCCCTTAGTAACTTTTCCTCACAAATTTGATTTCTTTTATGCTCTAAAACCCTTTTGAAATTTCTCAAAAAACCAACTAAAAATCTTATTTCTTTGTTGAAGCTTTTCTACGCAAAAATCTCAAATCTAGGGCATCATCTTTTTTTGTTTCGTGCCTGTGCCCAGAAATCACGAATCACTCTCAAATCTGCATCTTTTTCTTCGTTCTACTTCTTTGCACATAACAACAACACAAATGTATTCTTCAGTTTTTTCACGCACCAACAGCATGCACATAGCATCACAGTTGTTGGTTTCTTCTTCTTCGTACAATAAACACAACACCATTATTTCCTCTTCTTCTTCACTCCAAAAACCAAATCATAGCAACAAAACCCCTTTCCTATTTTGTTCTTACTTCCTATTCACCCAAACATGAACAAACAGTTTATTCCCCAAAGCATCTTCTTTGTTTCAGTCCAAACAAAACAACCCTATTTCTGTTTTGTTCTTCATGCCCTAACTGTCATGCTTCACGATTTCTAGGTGCTCTTTTATTTCCTAATCGTAGTCTATGCATATCTTTAAATAAAATATGGTCTTTAATTTATTTACTTCTTGATTAATTAATTTTTTATATGTTTATTATCGACATGCACACAAGTATCGTATTAATTTACGTTTATCTATAATTATCAAATAACCAATTGCCACTTTATTGATAAATCACTTTTACTATAGTAATTATTCAAAATACTATTTTTATATAAATAAAAAAA
>JAJIYU010008756.1:0-17658 GCA_030144865.1 Tinospora cordifolia | reverse complement strand
GACAGGGGATCTACGGATCCATGTTTAGCATATTAAGGCATGCACTAGGCAACTTGCTTTCCACAACCTCTTTAAAAAACTAATAAAATTAAAATAAAATAATTTATTTGACTTTTTTTGAATTTTTAATATCAATGGAGAAAATTTCCCAGAATTAGTGTGAATATTGAGGGGCTTTTTTAAATTATTGTGGGAATTTATCAATATCTAGAAAAAAAGGAGAAAAACAAAGATGTAACCGAATCATGTAACTTTCTCGATCAAATAAGTGAAAAAAACAAAGGTTATCGTCAAACTCTTAAAATAATATCATAAAACTTTTTGATGATTAGGTCAAAATTTCTATACAATTTTTTGAGTATTCATGGAAAAAAAAAGAGCGTATTATTTAAATAACATACAGACACATAGATCCATAGATCCATACATCTCGATCGAAAAAGAATCAATAGTCAATAAAAAAAGAAAGAATCAGAATTAATCGATATTTTTTCTCGAAATAAACGAAAATAAAACGAAAGATAAAACATAAATCATGGATCAATTAAGCCCTCTCGGGACTTGTTTAAGAATAAAAAAGAGGAATCTCATATAAATATCATGGAATACGGTTTGATCCTATTCATTATATCTATTTTTAGACAAGTTTGACACAATGTAGCGCCAACTTGTTTAAAACTTGCCGATCTCTTTTTTATTTATTTCTTTTTTTTTTAAACTTGTTCAGATATCGTGAAAAGAGGCACCGCTATGCACATATTTATATTTTATAATCTTTAGTTTATTTTTATTTAGATTTATGTTTAATGTCATAGTATAACATATAACTCTTGATATCATTCTCATTATGACCAAGGATCTATATAAATTGATGTAACGTTTGTAGTTGAACATCATGTCAAATAAAAAGTTATTTCTCTGTTTTAGTTCAGTTGTCTCCGCTTCTTTCTCTTTGTTATTTCATTCGCTTTAATTTTTAATTTATTTTACAAAACATTATTAACATGGAAGCTTAAAGATGTATTTTATTTTGTGCAATTAATTTTTATTTATTTTTTAAATTGTGCATATGTTTGTATATTATTAATTATGAATTATAAATAATGTCTGGTTGAGATTTCTTTCTGCCCCCATCTTACATTAACAAATAAGTTTTTAATTATATTTTTCAAAAAAAATGTATTTTTCTTTATTATTAATGAACACTTTATTTCTATCTCTTATTTTATTTTATTTATTTATTTATTTATTTTTTGAAAGCCATGGAATTTTTAATCGATGAGGCATCTCCAACCCCTATTTTTTGTGGTATAATTTTATTATCCCATTTCAAATGTATATGAGGTGGAAAAGGCTCCAACTAGAATAACATGGTGTATTATTTATTTGTATGGACAGAAGGCAAAGGCATAGAAAAACTGTCCTTTAAATTATATTAAAGAAAAGTGCTAAAATGACTTTGAAAAAGATTCTCAAAATTATCCTTTTTGTTGGTGTTCTAAGTGTTTATATTAATTATAATTCACCATAATTGGTGCCGATGCAACTTTAGCTATGAATTATGGATAGTTTAATCATTTTATACAATATTAATAAGAAAAAAAAATTATATTTCTGTAAAAAGGGTAAATATTATCAAAAATATGATATGTGTACTATGTATATTATATAAATATTTTTTTTGTATATTATTTGTATATTTTGTTTAGAAGGCCAATTTTTTTTTTTTCTCTTTTCTATGGTGCTTTAACAGTCAACCACTCAAATTGATTTTTCAACAACACGAGGAAATTGATTGATTGTCTATTATTTTCTTTGTGTACATCAGGAGATCTTTCTTTGTCTTCTCACCTATTATATTATTAGAAAGAATAGCTCTAAATAACTTTATATATATATATAATTATCTTTATGTACATGTCATTGCAAATAAGGGTGTGACAACCCTAACTTTTTTTTAAAATAAATAAGTAAAAAATGTAATAAATATTAGTTAGAAAAATTAAAATAATTAAATTTATTTTTCAAATGAAAACTCAAAAAATAACTTTAAAGAAATTTTATTTTCAACCATACTTGTAAAATTTGAAAATATATTTTTTTCCTCTTTTTCAAACATCCAAAATGAATCTTTAAATTAATATTAAAGATAGGGTGTCATCTTCACTTGTTTGGATGTTCCACCGCCTTAAGATCAACACTGCTTTGGATCTATCCGAGACGTTGACCTAACTCAAATCAACAAATATTTTTAATAAGTTTATCCTTTGTCATGAAATATGTTTTTTACGATTATTATTTATTTTTCACTCTTCATTCGTATACCGCACTGTCGTCATTTTTAGTTCCTTCATCGTCCTTATATTTAGTGTGTTACACATTGTTCTCCCTATCTATTTGTAGACTTAACTAAAATATTACTTTCCATTCATAAACCATATCATGATGAATTATTTTGTTCATTTTATTGTTAAACTAGATTTTAAAATTTAATTTAATGATATCATACATATTTTGCATGATTACCAAATTTATTGTTATTAATGATACATTAAATCCTTATTATATGTATCTTGATTTTTTAATAGAAAATATTTTATTTTCTCAACATTTAAATTTATTTTTCAATAAGCTTAATTTCTATTTTTTTCTTTTTAAATATTTTATTTTCTAATTTTCTTTTCAACTCAATTTATTTTATCTCATTTATTATATACTATTCTACCTCAAGCATATATTAAAATTATATCTTGGCCTATATAAAATTATTCATTCAATTTATTTAAATTTTAACTTTTTAATATCATTTCAAGTTATTAATTTCTTCTGAAATTGTTTTTAATTAATCTTTATATTATTTTCTATGTTTTTCTCCATTTTTACTTAATAATTCAATATGTAAATGTAAATCAATATATACACATATAAAACTTTTATAATTTTTGAAAATTCATTATTTTATTTATTTTTAACTAAACTTCCATAAATCTAGTTTTCTGAAAATTTTCCATTAACAGTTTAATAAATGTATTTTTTTCATTATTTCATTCTATTTACGAATTGGACCATTTTTAATCAAAAAATTTTATTTTTATTCAAATAATTTTATTTCATTCCCTTGGGCCTTTATTTCGCACTGTATTAGCCTTGTCTTTTAATCTAGGAGATTCAAAACCACATTACATGAGTTTGAAGCATTCCCAAGGTTTCTTAAATCATAATGTAATGGTTCACTAACATTGATATCTTGAGGTGTACACATTTCACCATTTTTTCCTCTAATTACCGCGGTTAGTGGTCAGTTATTGTGGTAACCAGTGGGTTCGTGTGTTTAATGTTTTTGTGTGCATTGTCTAGCTCATATTTTTTCCATATGTTTAATACTCAAATATATGCACATTAAGCTTAAAACACACATCAAACTAAAAGAAGTTGTTATACCTTAAGACTTTTCACGTTTTCCCTTCGTTTCTTACTAAAACAAGGTTTTGCAACCCTCAAATCACTTAGGCTTTAAAGAAAAATGTGTTTACACTTAGAAAAATGATTTAAAATTCTAAGAACTTAAGATTTTGAGTGTGTTTCATGATTATTTTCTGCGCACAATGATTTGGAACAACACCTCAACTAATGTTCCTTCTTATTGGGGTTGTTCTTCATGAATCTAGGCTTTAGGAACCAATGGAAAAGGGTTTGAACGAATATAAATCAATCCACGATGGTAGGGAATGGAAGAAAATTCAATTGTTGGTGGCTAGTATCAATTATTGGGATTACAATGACAATTAAGGTTTTTCGGCACACTGTTCATACTTATATAATTCACGTATCACCGCGGTAACTCGAAGGATTATCATGGTAACCAGAACCCTATTTTTCTGCGTTTTAGTCGAATTACCGCAATAATCACATGAATGACTGCATTAACCAGAACGTTGTGATTTTGATTTTTTTTTTCTGGGTTTTAGTCTAATGACAGCGATAATTACACGAATGACCGCAGTAACCAGTAAACAGTTACTATGCAAAATTTCGTGCTTAGCTCCCGTTTGCCGATTCTTTTGTACATTGATTAAACATATCTTAAACTATATTTTCATGAGTTTTTCAAGGTTGATTGTGCTTGAATTATTTTTATTTAAACATCTCTTAAACTCGATAAAATTTTTAGGGTATTACAACATGCTTCTTCAACTATCGGCCCAATCAAAGTATTAGGGAAAGAGAAGAAGAAGAGAATGGAAGAAAAGGGGGATTCAGATCTTACCTTGCTTCTCTTTTTCTTTTTCTTAATTGCATTAGATCTTTTTTTTTCTTGTTCTTTGCCTTGTGTGTTTAGGAGGGTAGAAGGGAGGATGTCTATGGAAGAGGAAACTCTAGAGAAATTTTCACGAGAGAATGGAAGAGGAGTGAAAACTAGATGGAATGACGAGAGGAAGAAGATGATAATATGAGCAATTTTATTTTAAGACACAATCAATGATTTAAAGAATCCATGTTTTAAGAAAATTTTGTTTTAAAAAAAAAGTCAATCCATGATTTAATTATTTTAAGACACAATCTATGATTTCAAGAACCCATAATTTGAGGAATCTATGTTTTAAGAAAATTATATTTTAAAAAAGTGAATCCATGATTTAATTATTTTAAGACACAATTCATGATTAAAGAAATATAATTTTTTATTTTTTATTCTTACTGAAAGTTTATACTTATGTAATTATTTTTATTTTCTTGTACAAAAATTTGTTTTGCGCATTAATAAAAGCAGTTGAAAGATGGAAAAACGAACTGGTCTATTTTGTGCTTTTCAAAAAAGGGCCCAATATACCAAATAGCCTAAGAAAGAAGCAACAACTCAAAAAAAAAAAAGAGAAAATTATAAAAAATGACAATTTTTTTATAAATATTTTCATTAATATTTGTTAAAGTTTTAAAACTTTCATGAATACCATATTTTAACAAATATTTGCTAAAATATTAGTGGTGCTTTGCGATGTAGTTATCGTCATCTCTCTTCCGTGCTCACCGTCGACCTCCTCAGGTATCCTCCATACCCTTATGATCCTCTTCCTAAAGATGTTGTTGCTCGTCGGTGATGGTCTTGTGCCCTGCCTATTGCTGTAGAAACAATCTATTGTTAATGTTGTTGCTGTAGAAACAATCTGCTATTGTTGTTGTTGCTTGTTGGTGAAGGTAGGGGTGCTCTTAATTGAACCCAACACCCATTCTCTGGTGCGCAAATTTGAGCAGGTTGATGCTGGCTCTCCATGATGTTGCTGTTCACCGGTGAAGAAGAACCCTATGATTCGTGCTCGCCCTCTGTTGGTAACTAGACCCAACACACATTCTTTAGCGCCCAAATCTAAATAGGTCGATATGTTCAGATCTGCTCGTCGACATTTCGCGACTACTCTTGTTGTTTGCTGCTCACCGCCGTTTGCTAATGACAGATGTTGTTCATATCTGCTCGCCGACATTCCACCGTTGTTGCTAAGAGCAGAGCAATGCAGCGCTTGTGGTAGCACTAGGACTAGCTGCTGCTTCGACGACTCCACCTAGTCTTCTTCCATGTTTCTTCTTCTTCTTTCACTTTCACTAGGAGACCGGGAGACGCTGCAGTGCCGAAAAATAGATCTGGAAACTTTCGATTGTCTAGAAAACAGAGGGATTTCTTCTTCGTGGTGCACAACATTGTAGATGAGGCTTGAACAGAAGGATAGTAGTCTTGAACAAAGCTGTTCGCAGGAGAGTTGTTCGCCAGTGAGTTGTTTGTCGGGGGTTATTCGCTGGAGGGTTGTTCGCCCTCTGTTCTTCTTTGCTGGTATGTTGTTCTTCTTTTTGCTGGTAATATACGAATAATATACATATAATATATATAAATTATATACTAATAATATACAATTATTAAAATTTTTAAAATTTTTTTCTTGATTTTTTAGCTCTATTGTTCATAGCACCGGAGAAGAACTATTGCTATTCATCAGAGAGGTGCTCGCCGGAGTGATGCTCATCGGATTGTTGCTGTTCGTCAGCTGCAGTGGTGCTCGTCAGACCGTCGCTATTTGTCATTAGGAATGATGTTTGTTGGACTGTTGCTGTTTGCTGATTGGAATGGTGCTCGTCTGACTTTGCTGTTTGCCGACCAGGGTGGTGCTTGCCGAATTGTTGTTTGCCAACTATAGTTGTGCTTGCTGGACTGTTGTGATTCGTCGACAGACTATTATATATATTTTTTTATTTTTATAATTAACATTCTAATACTTATATAAAGGTTAAATACTCGATATTAATATATTTTATAATATTTTATAGAATCGTAAAAAGCCAAAAAAAAAAAAAAAAAAAAAAAAAAAACCAGTTAGCCCGCTCATGGTTTTGGACTTCATTAATATGTAAAGAAGCTTTGGGAGAAAGGGAGAAAGAAGAAGAGATCACAGAAGCGGAGAACCAGAAATGGCGACAGGTGGGGAAGATAATGGCGAGTTCTATCTGCGTTACTACGTAGGGCACAAAGGCAAGTTCGGTCACGAGTTCTTGGAGTTCGAGTTCCGACCCGACGGCAAGCTTCGTTACGCCAACAATTCCAATTACAAGAACGACACCATGATCCGCAAAGAGGTCTTCCTCACTCCGGCCGTTCTCAAAGAGTGCCGCAGAATCATCTCCGAAAGCGAGGTTCGTTCGCTATATAACCGATCTGTGATGTTTTCTTTTTCTTTTTTTGGATCTTTTTTTCGAATTTTTAGGGTTTTGTTTTGTTGGTTTCGGGTTTTAGATAATGAAGGAAGACGATAACAACTGGCCAGAGCCAGATCGGGTGGGGAGGCAGGAGCTGGAGATTGTGATGGGGAACGAACACATTTCGTTTACAACTTCGAAGATTGGATCGCTTGTTGATGTTCAGAGTAGCAAAGATCCTGAAGGACTTCGCATTTTCTATTATCTCGTTCAGGTTAGCTAATTAATTTAATTGGTTATGGCTTGATTTTGCTTTTTCTCAAAGAATTTACGTTATATTTACACGCTGAGTTTGTTTTCTTTCTCTTGCTTGTGATTGACAAATTGTTTTAAAACTAGTTTGCTGTGTGTTAGTGATTAACGAATTCGTATGTAGTGTAGTGTATTTCAATCAGATTCTCATCGACGTAGGGAAAGTAATTTTGGGGGACTTCAGAGTAATAGGAAAATGCTTTTTGCCCCCATATATTTTATAGGTAGAAAAATATTAGGAGACTGAATTCATTGTTCTACTAAAATAACTTCATCAAATGGAAATCCCGTTACATTTAATGATTTCTCCCAAGTTGATATAATTCATAGTGGTTAAACCAAGGGTTGTGTGCTTGGAATGCTTGGAATGATCTGATTTTGAATGAGGGTGTTTTTTGTTCTTTGGGAAAATAGTTTCAGACTTTAGCCCAGTGTCCATGATGTGTTGAAATGATGCATATGAATGTTAGGGGTGCTAAATAATTCTTTAAAATTGTGCAACTTTTATTATTGATAATAAGAACTAATGGCATGACATCTATTCATAAAGAGATCAACAAATTTTTTTTTTTTGATGACCGCTGGTGGTATCCTGGCCGTAACCCGACTAATCCACCAGGGGGGCTACCCCACCCGCCCTGCTTCACCACGCCAACGCCCTGGGGGCTAAAGAGATCAACAATTTTTTGTACAAGAATCTTCTAACGAAAAAAAAAAAAAATTCTTACAACATCTTCAACTATATTTGAATCATAACTTGTTACACACGACCAATTATCAAATTTATTAATTGAATCCTATGAGCATGTGAACCTCACCTTACATATGCATTTATTTTGTTATGCAAAGACAATTTTGTGTGCCGTAAAATCGTAAATCAAAATTGAATTGTTTGAGATCCATACTCATTTGCTACTCTGTTGAGGTTTTAAAGGCATTGTGTGCAACCTTCCGATTATCATAAGAAAACTTGTGATACAATTAGTTAAAGAGTTAAGGACTCTGTGTACCAAATCTGTGACTCTATGCATTGTGGAACTATGAGCAACTGTACTACTGTTTTTGAAAACATAGAGTCAAAATGAGTATAGATATGGCACTTTGAACACCTCAAAATGATATAAATCAGATTCTTGAATTCTTCTATTTACAATTAGAAGTGAATCAAAGGTAGATCTTAGGTGAATTAGACCACATTATTAGTTGAATATGTTCAAACCATTAATTAGCTAAAAGGAACTAATGTCTTTATTTTAAGTGCTTTGAGTACTTAAATTATATAAATATATGATTTACATATGTATCATAAATTTTTATTCACTTCCCTGAGCTTTACAAAAAAAAAAAAAAATCAATTCTGATTTTCAGTTTTGGTAACCATTCTTTTGAAAACAGTCATACATTTGAAGGGGGAAAAAACAATACAAGATGGGCAACTTCATTCTCTCTCGCAAGAGAATTTTTTTCTTTTTTGTTTTGTTTTGTTTTTTTTTTTTTTGAAATGTATAGTTGTTTTCAAAAACGTGGAGTTAAGGAAAGGTTCAAAACAATCATATTGTGCTGCTAAATTGGAAAATGGTGCAAGAACACCAGCTCAAAATGTGTTTTTCGGCTAAAATACTTAAAAAAAAGGTCAAGTCGTGTTGTTTTATGAGTCTTTGTTATTGAAACACATAAGAGGCCTTGTAATGGTAGTGCAAATTTTTTGAAAAAAGTCCCACTAGTAACCATGATATATACCATAAATTTGTAACATTTCTATTTCAACAATTGTCGCAACTATTACAATTAAATCGACATTCACCTAAAGAAAAGGTGTTTGCAAGAAAATAGACTTGGAGAAATGGAGAATGTTCAAAGCATTTGTTTAGACAATTCTAAATTCTTCAATTCTCAATTTTTGTAATGACTAGATCAACCGCTCCTCTTCTCCAAGGATAAGAAGTAAGACAAAAATAAAATCTGTGAATAAAATGAGGGAAGTGACTCTTGAATTTGCTGGCTATGGTTGATGATGGGTTGTCTAGTGATTAAGTCTAGGATGTGCAAAGGAAAAATTCTCACTCCCATGCCTATGTTACTCGAACTCAAATTGGAGTGTTGTATTTTGGTACATATCCCAATGTTGAACATGTCGACTTTAAATTGTGAGATATGATGATTTGGCTAAAATGTCAATAAAAATTTAGATCTAGGTATTTGGACTAGGTTATGTTTATTACGAAGCATATGTTTTATCTTCTTTGTTCCTTTATCATTTTTTTCAAGTCTTTTCTTAACCAATTTGTCATTCTCTTATCTTTTGATTTCCTTTTTTTTTTTTTTTTTTTTGGGAGAATTTACGTGGTAGGAGTGTTTCAATATTTGAATTGTTGAACATATATCACATGCTCTATTGGTGTCATGAGGCGTCGACATCAATACGAGCCTTTGCTTTCGCGTAACTCATTTAACTTGGAAAGAGTAGCAAATAACATAAACTCTTTTCGCCAAATTCATCTTAACAAAATTGCCATATAATAAAACTGTTATGTTTGTTTTTCATTATTGGATTTACATTCTCATACTTCTTGGTAGTGTTTAATTGCAAGTAAGAAATCTGACCCTTTTCATTTTTGTTACCAGGACTTGAAATGTTTTGTGTTCTCTCTCATCTCTCTCCATTTTAAGATCAAGCCCATCTAGATCAAACAAACAAAGGTTCTTTGGCAGAGAATTTATTATGTGATACACATTGATTATGGGTTTTAACAGGACACTCGCTACTGCATGGCATCATCTCTTTGCTGTATTATATGATGCTACAGGTATCTGATTTACAGGTGTTAACTTTGTTTGGAACTTGGCTAAAATTTTAATTTTACCGTTGAGAATGTTTGGCTGTCTCAGAGTTGTGCTTTCGAATTTTAAGAACCGAAGTCTCAAAATAGTGAGAACACTATGTTGTACCCTTGAGTCTTCCAGCACTGCAATTTGAGAAGGCTGGTCACTTTCGTTGATTGTGACTGATATTTACAATTTTGAAGATTGAAGATTCAACAAGAATCACATACTTCCTTCTCATCTGAGTCTTTCTTTGGTAGATGAGAACATTGAATTTTCTATTGCTGGTGAACTTGTAGCCTGCAAAATCTTGTTGAATGTCAAGCTCTACTCTGTCTTGTATGTTAAAGGTTAGACACTTGTGAGATATCATCATCTTTGGAGGGCTAGAGAATAGAAGCAATCTTGTGAAAGGTTTCAAATGATGAGGTCATCTTCTCCATGGGTGTGCCATGGTTTGGCATGTGGCAGTGGGAATGGATCAAGCTCCATCACAAAGTATGTTCTTTCCCTGTTGATGGCAAGGGTGTAGATGTTACTAATGTTGAACTATTGACATAAAAAATTGATGTCAAAGATGATTATTATCAAGGGACACAACAGTTGAAGTAGGGATGTTTTCTTTTGGTCTTTTGATCAAGGCCTAAAGCCTCCTACCATCCTATAATTATTTTATTTTTAAAAAATTCCTCATTTTGTTATTAATATTTTCATCACTCGTGGTAAACATGTAGTTAACTAATTTACCATGGCACACCAAAGATAAAATTTAGTAAATAAAAGTGGGGATAAAGATATTCTCTGGAGGATAGTCAGCTTCAAAGCAAATAAATTATAATTAATAATGTGCATTTTGTTATAAATATATTTGAGTAATCCTTGCTTATCATTTGGTAGTTTTTAACCCTTAAATTGTAGTAATTTTATGGTCTACCTTTTTTTATGTAATTTATAGGGCATTCATATTTTTTATTGGTATAATTATTATTATATTTATGTGTTGTAAATGATATTTATCACTCTATTATGATCAAGAGCTTATCTAAAAAGATATTTATATTGTAAAGAGTGTATTAAGGTTGAAATCAAACTTATTATTAAGAGAATGAAAATTTGACTCGAACATGATTCGAAATTAACAAGTTTGAATTTAATATAAATAAATTTGGGTCAAAACGGGTCAAATACGATTAGAAACAACTAAATTTGGGTGATAAACATGTTAACCTATTAAACTTAAAAATGATACGTCTAATACGATTATAGATAAGTTAAGAGATAAATTATAAATAAATAAATTTAAAATTAATGTATTTTATTAATTTGTTGATAATATAGTTTTTAATTATTTTTTAAAAAATATTTTTTAAAAAAACTTAATTTATTTTAATATGTTTTATTTTTTATTAATATTTTCATAAAAAATAATTTTAAAATTTGATTATAAAAAGTTAAATAGGTTATATGTACTATATAATTATGATACGGTTAATAAACACGTTGGGTTTGGATTTATAAATCTGACATGATTAATAAATTGATTTACAATATATGGGTCAAAATCATTTAAACACAACTCATTTATGATACGATGACACGAATTGTCACATTTAATTGAAAGTTTGCATTTTTTATTTTACCAATAAATAAAAGTTGTTTTCTCTCTCTTTTTGAATAAATGTGATAACGATAGCCTGATAATTGATTTGTATAATCCTTATTCGGTAGTTTTTGTTTACCTTATTAACTGATTTTTGCTTTCTTTTTACCTTGTATCTTGCTCAAAAAAAATTTCTTTTTTATAAATAATAATAATAAAATGAATTTAAACCTTATTAACCATTTTTTTATTTCTTTTTATCTTATATCACCACTTAAGAAAATTACATTTTTTATAAATAATAATAATAATAGTAACAATAATGCAAATTTTAAAATAAAATAATTGGTAATATTTTTACCTATTAATTTTTTATTACTTATATTAAGATTAATTCATTCTTCCAATGCTTTTGAGGTAGCAATTGAATCAGAATTTTCTTAAAATTTTCTAAGTGCAAACAGAAAGTTAATTATTTAACAAATAGCGTTACTCTCTCCTTCCTGAATTCAGATAAGGTTTTCTGTCTGCAGTTTTCTTCTCCATCTCCATGGCTTAAACTCTCTCTCTCTCTTACACGCTCAACACTGGTCTGCAGGAACCCTAATTCCCGCTTCAGCTCATGGCTTCCAAAGCACTGGTTACAATCTCCGGAGCCCCGTTTCCGTCTTCTCCGAACAAGCCACGAATTTCCACCGCCTCTTTCAATGCTCATTTCTCTTCATTCAAACCCAACCCAACCGCAGCTTCGAGAATCTCTTCATCCACCGGATTTGTATCCACCGCCGTACCAATCACTCGCAAAAGATCGGTCTTTGTGAGAGCCGAAGCGAATTCTGATGGAGATGACGCGAATCCCGATAATGCCGCTGCCGTAGCTCCCGAGGAGGATCCTGAAGCACAAGCTGAAGCTGAAGCTGAAGATAAAGATGGAGAGGAAAAGCCTACTCCTGCTGGTCAGAGGAAACCTAGAGTAAAGCTTGGAGAGATAATGGGGGTATAATTCTATATCAATTCTTATTTTTATGAATTTTTATTATTATTTTGTTTGTAAATTTTTTAGTTTGAGTGTTTTTTTTTTTCAATGTTTTTTATTTTTATTTGTTCTTCTTTTGAGAAATGGTAAGAGTTGCTCCATATAAACGAAAACCAATAGACTAGTTTGACAGAGTAAGAGTGATCAATTGATAATTAATGAGGAAGACTTCAGATTAATATGGATACAAGTAAGTAAAAAATATATATATAAATACTTGTTGTGTATTTGGTAAGAAATTCAATTTGTGCTGAGTATATTTATGGACCCAGATGAAAGAGAAGGGTTGCATCAGATACCCGACGACCAACCTAAAATTTTATGTCAAATCAACTATGAATAATATGCTAGATGAAGCTTTGGAAAGGTTTAGCACATACCTTGTTCTAAGTTTTAGCATTGCTATTCGATCGAGCAAAGTGGAGGAAGCATATTTGTTTGGTTGAGCCTTTGTAGTTGGGAAAAGGCTGGTGGTATTTGTTAATTCTACTTGTAACCTCTAAAAAATGTAGAGGGTAATTAAAAAAAATTAAACTTGTTGATGATTATTTATATAATTTGTACAACTGATTGAAGTGGAGGTACAACCTTCATAAGAATAAGCAAAAAAAGCTTGTTTATTAACCTCTACTGTTAATTACATTTGATTTTAAAGTGGAAGTAAAGATTACCTAGAGTTTGCATTTAGCAAATATGCCTAGTTTAGTTGAGTTGTATAACAACTTGTACCGTAATTGTCAACTTAGGCCACTCATTAGAATGGAAGTAGTGGGACTCAAGTATCTAAATCTATGTAGTTTGGAAAAGGCTGGTGTTGAGTTGAGTTGAGTAAATTTGTAGTTTCAATCTTTTACACGGTGTTTTCATATAGCTTGTGTTGTTCATGTGTAGATTTTGAATAAGAGAGCGGTTGAAGCAGCTGAGAAGGAGAGACCAACTCCTGATATTAGAACTGGGGATGTTGTGGAAATTAAATTGGTAAATTGTCTTTTTTTCATTTACTGGATTGTTTGCTGTTTTGAACTTTTTTTCACACTTTTTTTTACGATATGTGCACGAATTGAATTTCAGGAAGTCCCAGAGAATAGGCGTAGAGTTTCTATTTATAAGGGTATTGTTATGTCAAAGCAAAATGCTGGAATCCACACCACAATTCGAATTCGGAGGATAATTGCCGGTATTGGTGTTGAGATTGTTTTCCCTGTGTAAGTGATTTTCTCTGCTTATTAGTTATTATTTATCTTTGTACTCTTTCTGGTAAAAAAAAAAAAAAAAAAAAAAGAAAATGTCATTTAAACTAGTATAGGGATGCCTATGTTGTGGTTAAATTCTTCAGATTGAGTAGTTTGATTAACGTTTAGAAACAATTTGCATCCAGTCTGAGTTCCTTCTTTATCAACCTCGTATCATGTTCTCAACCATACCTGAAACCTTGTCATGTTTTTCAATCATACCTGAAGCCTCCATTGCCCATTGAATCTGGCAAAAACATTTGCAGTTTGCTCCTTAGTAATGCTTCTACCCCAATGAAAAAAAATGGGGCCTTAGCCTGATTAAGAAAAGTTAGATTTGTCCTAGAATATTTACATGGTAATGATTATTGTACTACTGTAGGTCAATTATTCCATATATCAATGCTGTCTTACGTTTACGTATTTCATTTTCTCTGAAGGCCTATGTTCAGATGTTTAATGCTCAACACAGTTTATGCATACCCAAATGACTGATTGTGTGGTGAAATCACCTAACAACTTTTAGAGGAATTTTAGTCTCTAGGCAGGATTAGCCATCGTCATTTATCTGTTCAATGCTGCAGTGAGTTCCTAGCGAAGACACAAAGAACATATATAGAGAGTTTAGTTAATTTCTCCTTGTCAAGATGATTTGCTTTGTAAATATTTACATTCTCCTAGTTTTATCATTGTTCGTTACGTCACTCTCCCTAAATATACTAAATACATTTCTTCTCGAAAAGATCTAAAGCTGATGTGGTTTTATTTCACAGGTATTCTCCAAACATCAAAGAGATAAAAGTTGTAAGCCATAGAAAGGTTAGAAGGGCGAGGTTGTACTATTTGAGGGATAAATTGCCCAAGTTCTCCACCTTCAAGTGAAAACAACATGCATGCTCCCACCTTGGACAAAAGATTAGTGCATGCTTGCCCTTTTTTCTGCCTCTGGACATTGTATCAACCTCAGTCTTCATGTGTTTTTTTTTTTGTCAGTATTTTTTTTAAATGAATCAAAATTATTATTTTTGGTTTTGTGTAAATCAATTGCTAGCAAAGATCTAAACACGCTTTATGTTTTAAATGCTATATGGTGATCCTTGTATCTTTTGTTATTGGCACTGGCACTGTGTTAACGATGCTCTTACTGTCCATCTTGAAACCTAGGTATTTTCCTAACTCTAGTTTCCTCAAGGCCGAGGCATATCCAGAGTTTCCTAAGCTTTGAACGGCATCATGATGGTGTATGGGAATAGTTTCCAGTATCCATGTGAAGAAGGATCCATGGCTTCCCCATCCAACAATCTTTAAAATCATCACCCTTGCTTCCTCGGGCAAGGATGGATTGTAGTATAGACTGGTCTTCTCAAAGATTGGAACATCACTTTCCTTGTCTATCTTTCAAGTGTGTTCTCAGGGAAGGTAATGAGGTTGCCCGCACAGGCTCAATCAATGTGCTGTTTGTGTGCAGGACATGGAGGTTTGGCTGATACATATTCATTCCAATATTGAATCAAACGAATTTCTTCTTAAAAAAATCAAACTTAATGATAAAAAAAAATAATCACTTAAAAAAATTTAAGAATTTTCATTTCTTGAAAAAAAATAAAAAAATAGATAGCTCTAAAAATGAATTGGGGTCTTTTTTTTTAACGATGGTTAGTCATACATGACAATGATTATTCATAAATTTATTTTTTTTAAAAAAATTATATTATATAAAATTTATTTCAAACATTAATATCCTATCATTATTTAATAAATAAACACATAATTAAAATATATATTATATTTTTTAGCCAATAGTGTAAATATACCGTCTTGCTTATTATACATTAGACATATATAATCTTTATTTTTTTTTATCATCATTATGTTTTTACTCTGCCATGTGGTCTTTGTTAGAAGTTGAAATATTATAAAATAAAAGTTGAAATATAAGGTGTGAATATTAGAAAATGGTATTAATCTAATTTTGACAGAATAAAAAATAATTTTTGAAAAATCACATATAAAAACCTCCCCCCCCCCCTGCTGTATGTTCAATCCACCAGTTTTATTTTACCATTTTTCTTCATTCCCTCTTTTCCAATAATAATTTCCACCTTCCTCGGTGGCCCCTGTCTCTCCTCTGAGCATCTCTAAAGGGGTCTCCATCTCCCGAAAAACGTAAAAAAAACGAAAAAAAAAAATATATCAAAAAAAAAAAAAAAAAGAAGAGAAAAAACCCAGTAACAACGAAGAAATTGAAAAAAAAGAAAAAAGAAAAAAAAAATTCTGAAAATTTAAGATCCATCAATAAGAAGAAGAGAGATCAATCAGAGTAGAAGGAGAAGAGATCAGAGAGATGTCAGAAATGGCAGCGGCGCAAGATGCAGGAGGAGAAGGAATAGATGGAGTACGAATGACGTGGAACGCGTGGCCTCGATCGAAAGTCGAAGCGAGCAAGTGCGTGATCCCAATCGCGGCATCGATCTCTCCGATCCGATCTCACCCAGAAATCCCAACTCTTCCATACGCGCCTCTCCGATGCAGAACCTGCGTTTCCCTTCTCAACCCCTTTTGCCGCGTCGATTTTGCTGCTAAGCTCTGGATCTGTCCCTTCTGCTTTCAACGCAACCATTTCCCTCACCATTACTCAATGATCTCCGAGACCAACGTCCCCGCCGAGCTCTACCCTCAATACACAACCGTCGAATACGCTCCGACGCCGATGCCCACCGTGAATTTGCTGAATTCTGGGAATTTATCGTTGCCGCCGGTCTTTTTGTTCGTTCTTGATATTTGTTTGATTGAGGAGGAATTAGGGTTTGTGAAATCTGCGTTAAGACAAGCTATTGGGTTGTTGCCAGAAAATGCGCTCGTAGGGTTTGTGTCGTTTGGGACGCAGGTGCAGGTTTATGAGTTGGGGTTCGCAGATATGTCCAAAGTTTATGTTTTTAGGGGGAATAAAGATGTGGGTAAGGAGCAGGTTTTGGATCAATTAGGGCTTCGTGTTGGGGCGCAGAGAGGTGGTGTAGCAGGCCCTGGCGGGTATGCCAAAGGAGGAACTGCTGGAGCGGCTGGTGGCGTTGATCGGTTTTTGCTCCCCGCCTCTGATTGCGAATTTACTTTTAATTCGGTAGGAGAAAAGATTTATTTGCTGTTAATCGATTAGGTGTTGTTGAATTCTTGTTGCGGAAGAGTAGTTGGTGCTATCTTAATTGTTTTTGTTTACATTTCTTCTAGCTGCTGGATGATTTGCAAGCGGATCAATGGCCGGTTCAACCAGGTGATCGTCCATTGCGGTGTACAGGCATTGCATTGAATGTAGCAGCAGGTCTTTTGGGAGCTTGCTTGCCAGGCACTGGAGCGCGAATTATAGCATTAGTGGGTGGTCCATGCACAGAAGGCCCAGGAACTGTATGAGTTCACCCTTTTTGTTTTCACATTTTACGTTGATTCATGTTGATTGGTTAAGCCACATAAACCACTTTCACTAAATTTTAAATTGACCAATGTAATAGAAATGATATATAAGAAGTAATTCAAAATCTTAAAGTGAATGCAATCAGATTTCTTAACAAGGTGAAGCCTCTCAATTACAGATGATTTTTATCTATCATCATTCAATAGCATTACAAAGGGTTACAAGTAGGTTAATGTCAAGATTCTTTAAATCAACTAAAAATTTAACTAATGAACACACTCTCTCTCTCTCTCTCTCTCTAAAGTTGTTACTGACAAACGAATGCATGGTTGGACTAATGGCTTAGAACTTTCAACGGAAAACATGAAATCCCAAGTTTGATTCCCGTGTTGGCTAGTAGGGGGCTTTTTTTGCTTGAGCAACCGGTTAAGGGCAGCTTATTTTATTTTATTTTTTTAAAAAAGAAATAGGCTATTTCATTAATAATGAGAAAAAAAAGTACACACAAGGGAAGACCCCTGCCAAGACACACATATCATACACAACCGCCCCAACCAACTTATAAGAT
>JAJIYU010008755.1:0-17660 GCA_030144865.1 Tinospora cordifolia | reverse complement strand
AGCTAGGTATACATTGACATAATCCAACCAAAAACAAACAACTAGTAGAGACGGATTAGCAATAAATACAACAGCTGCAAGATAGCAAGTAACACAAAGAGGAGACTTAATTAATTTTGTTAAATTCCTATCACAGGAGTACAAACACACACCAAAGCTAGCTAGGTATCACAAAAAGGTCACAATGGGAAGAAATAATGCCAACCTCAAGGCTAAAGTAAGTGCAGCACAGAAAGCAAGAGCAGAAAAATAGGCATTCAATAAAAATGTAAACATAAAAGCCCCAAGGATTAATAAGATGTACAAGAAGAATGCGATACTAAGAAGTGAACAACATCATTTACATCCAAAAGGATCATAATGCTTATTAAGAAATGAAACGTCTACTATACTAGCAAATATGCTCGTGCATTGCATGTGAAGGAAGTAGAATTTGAACAAATTCAGAAATGGCAAATAACATATAAAATGAATAAATAGATATCTTCAACTGCTAGATGAAACCTATGACAGAATTTGTGCAAAAGGGAAAAAAAATAGAGAGAGAAAGTAAAAGAGAAGTGCAAAATTAAACAAAACTAACAAAAAAACAGGGCCACCATAGGCTTTATTTCTTGGCACCAATATTGTATTCCTATTGCTGACACTGTCACTTTTGCTCATTGAGAGAAAAAGATGAGCAAAATTTACACTCTATAGGAACTGGAGAATGAGGGAGAGAGGGTTTTTTTTTTTTTTTTTTGTAGTGGTGGCAAAGGAAAAGGAAGAAGCGGTGGGTGGGTGTGGGGAGTTATTGGCGGAAAAAGGTTCTACTAATGGCTATGTCACTTGGACTCAGGTATGGGTCAAATACAAGTGCTATATTGAAGTATGTCTTATTCATTTTCAAATTTTGGAATAATAACCAAGTAGCCAACAAGGAGTTGATGTAGTTGGGAAAAAGGTAGCTTTGAAACCTTAAGGCTTCACGACCAAAACTTGCCACTACATTACCTGCTGGCACCCAAGGGGGCGGTGATGGTTGAATTCAAGAAAAGACAACTAAGGAAGTTATAGGCGGAAAAACATCAACCCTATCATCTCGCAATTGAATTTGCACAAATCAGCACAAAGGTGAAAGGTCAAAGAACTAGAATGATATCTAGGGGGTAAAAAAATAAAAGGAAAAGGATAAAACATCCATTGGATATTGCACAATCAAACTGCACCCAAACATCAACATTAAAAGGTTCTACTAATGGCTATGTTACTTGGACTCAGGTATGTGTGTCAAATACAAGTACTATATTGAAGTACGTCTTATTCATTTTCATATTCTGGTATAATAACCAAGTAGCCAACAAGGAGTTGATGTAGTAAGTAAAAAAAGTAGCTTTAAAACCTTAAGGTCTCACGACCAAAACTTGCCACTACATTACCCGCTAGCACCCTATGGGGGCAGTGAAGAGTTCAAATTTAGATAGCTGGACAATGTTAACTTTACTATGAATTGATTCTTCCCTTTTTGTTCTGTTTGTTCACTCACTAAAGAGAATTGTTACTTGTAAGTATAATCTTCAGTCATGCTTCCTCTTCTCTCTAATGGATAATCCATAATGAAATTCCAAAATCTTGAAGTATCAAACACATCCGATGCCCTTATGCATGTCATGTTATAAAATGTTAGTTACGGTACGTTTGGCTAAAGTAAAGAGACCATGTAACATAAATTTATGGTGCAACTACCCTAGTATGATATATTATTTCATGGCACATTATGTTGGACAAAAGTGAAAAGCACGGAAATACAATTTATCAGTTAACAAAAAATCCAATGCACGTAATTTAATACAATGAATAATGAGTTCCTAAAATGGGAAAATGCTCCAAGCTGAAAAAAAAAATTATCCACTAAGATAGTGGAAAAGTAGATCAATTTGCGGGCTTATGCTTCTTTATTTCAAAGTAGGGAAGCTGGATTTCACCCCAAAAAAAACTAAACTACTCAAACTCCAATTAAAATATCGAACAATCATCAACATGTACCTCGATATCATAAAAGGGATAGTAAGGAATGTAGATAAAGCAAAAAAGTTAACCTTGCGTAATTTTCCTTCATCCATGAACTTCCGTCGAGGAGCTGGGAGAGTTGTATTCACAGTTGACCTAGGAGAGCTTTCACCACCCAATATGTTCAGATTTGTTTGTCCATTCCTACATATTGGTGGTGGGGCGAGACCAGACAACTGCAACACAATAGAAGAGATAAGATGCCAATCTACTTTTAGAAAATATTTCTACAATACAAGCATCCTTATTCCTTGGTATCTTCTACACCATTTCATAATATTAAATGCATTAAAAGCCAAGATCAAGAAGAAGAGATTGGAGAAATATGGCAATTTATTTTAAAAATTATTAAACCATTTACAAATTACAAAATTAAAGTGCAGTAGGGCATGATAACCTAAAAGTAACTTCAAAGTAAACTCTTTCTTAAAATTACCATACTTAAAAATTATTTTAAAAAAAAAAAAGCTTTATGGTGATGTACAAAATGCAAAAGATTTGGAAACATATGCAACATATATTGAAATTGGAAAAGGGAAATTGAAACATTTTCATTAACCATGTGGTTCAACAAGAGTGTACAGGAAACAAATGCCTGAAGATTATAGAAGAAGAAACTCAATACCTACTTACTCAACCCATACATAAAAATAAAATGAGAAATTCAAAAATCTAGTATGTAGAAAAGGATGAAATTTTAAGAGGAGGTAAAAGAAAATTTGAGTAAGATCTAAAACAGTAAAACTTAGATATTTAACAATCAATTTAATTTTTGTCTTAGAATCAACTATAAAAGCTATTTATTTATTATAATGATTGATAGAAAGGGTATAAGGAGAAGAAGAAAGAGCTTTACATGGTATAGATTGATCTAGAAAAACTTGTGTTTATCTAAAGAAATAATATTGTGGGCTCTTGGGAATAGGAATTACAAAACAGTATGGCTGATATACACACACACACACATATATATATATAACACAATAAACCTCAATGCATATCCTTTTGCACAAGTTAAGAATACCCTAACTAAAAAGATTTAAAAAGATGTCTCACAGCTACGTTTGCTGATGATATTGAATTTGATTGATAGAACATAATGTCTAAATGTAGAAAAAAAAATGTCACACTGATGGTTTAGAGAGACACCATGGAATCTTAGGAGTAAAAGATTAGTATGACTAAGTACGGAAAATACACTAAAATTAATTTTAGAGGAAGTAGGAATATAGATGAAGAGAAAGAAAAGATTGAGAGCCAAAATATACTAAAAGGAATGAGAATTTAGATATTTGGGATCCATTACTCATCAAGAGATGAATATAAAAGAATGGGACCACAATGTTAAAATTGGATGGTTACGTGGACAAGTTCTTAAAACTTTTTTTTTTTGGAAGTCATGGTGGTATCCGGACCTTTGGCCCGACTAATTCACCATGGGGCTAGCCCAGTCCGCCCCAAGACCAAGACTCGCGAGACAATAGGAGCGAATGGCAAGGGCAAGACTCGAACCGTGACACTTTGGGAGCATGGACCCGACTTGACCACCACGCCATCGCCCCTGGGGGCTAAGTTCTTAAAACTATTGATCATCTCATTCTTATAAAGTTAGAACAAAAAGTTTACAAAATTGCATGAGGTTAGTCATGCATTTGGGGAAAAAATGTTGGACAAATTGAGAACAACAGGCTAACAAACTTTTTTTTGAAAGGAAACAAAATATTATATTATATTATATTAAAAATATTTGGATGTGTCATCCGACAAAACATGCTAACAACCTTAGCATAGGAGAAATGTGAAGGGCATAAAATTACAAATAACCTTATCCTAGAAATGATAGGAATAACCTCAATTGGAGATAAGATGAGAGCCGAAAACTTAAGGTGGTTTGGATACTTAAAATAGGCCATTAGAACTACTAGTTAGGAAGCATGATCAATTAAAAATTCACATCAATGATCAAGGTAAAGGACAACCTAAAACACTACGTAATTAATTGCAAACAAAATGTTGAGTTAGTCAATGATATAATGGATTAGATATAGATTCATCTACCCAAACTCACATAGTTGCAAATGAAGATCAAAAGTTTAACTCCCCCTAAAGCTTGTTCCCTTAAAATTTAAAGTGAATTTTTTGGCATCTCCAATATGACAAGAAGGTCTACTAGTAGAAAATTTGACATTTTAGAGATGATTTAAAATTCTGTTAATTTTATACGCTCAATTTTATTTTAAATTTAACCATTTGTAAAAGCTATGTTGCGTCTTCTTTTAAGGATTCGTTAATTTTTATGTCATTATCTTCAAAACGGTAATTTTGTTTTATAAAAGAAACTAGACAATATATTATATTAATTAAAGTGGGACAAGGAGTCGTGGGTTACAAACTTCATAATAATGTCTACCAACTACAAATCCATTCTCCTAGTTTATAAGCCCTTGCCCATTTTGATCTTGATATCCATGAAGAAAAAAGGAATACAACACAAAATGTATACATATTTTCCGTTCTTCCATTCATCTTTAACGATTCTACTATTTAGTTTCTACCACATAGCATACCATGTCCCAACATAACACATATTCAAAAACCATTCTTCTTTTTCTATACAAAAGCACCAAGGGAACAAAAAGGCTCATCGTATTCATGTCCTAACGCAAGGTACAATTATTCTTCCAAAACTACCATATCTTCTTCACACAGACTTACTCCTTGAAGATATGTTGAGCCATCTCTCCTTTTTTCCAACATAAACAACGCCAATGTGAAGAGAGTGCAAGGTTTATAGCATCTTCCTTTGTAATGATGGAAAACAATTCAAATTTTCCTTTGTTACTAGCCACGCTAACCTTTTGGCTTTCATTGAGCATAATTTTGTCAAAATCAAGTTGTTTATGGTAATGAGTGCCAAGATTAATGTTGGTTAGTATTTGGAGCATTGATTTGGATGAGAACCCAAGGAGTCAACCCATGTAACCTTGTCTTCTTCGTACGTGTGGTGCACTGGAGCAGTTGTAGTTCTTCTATCTATATATATCACTCAAATTCCTAAGGTGAAGGTTCCAACTTGTAGTTGTAATTGTTGGGGTTTCCTCCTAGTTGGTAAAATTTGCAATGGTTGCATTGCCTAGTCTTGACAAAAATAAAGGTTTGGATAGAGGCCCGAAAAGTTGTTTATCCCACACCAAACCTCCTCCTAGAACTTGATTTTCTATCCATTTCCCAGTTTTAACCAAAACTTGCTTAAGAATATTGGGTACAATAAGTGAAAGAACTTCCATGGAGATCTAATCAACGTTCCTTTGAGTTTTTGTGTCCCAATTACTATCTTACAAACTATGTAGACTTTTGATTACTTTTGCCCATGGTGGTTCAGGTTTTTCATAGAGTCTCTATAGCCACTTACCACACAAGGATTTATTCCTTTCCTTTAAGTCTAAAATTTCTAGACTCCCTTGTTCCTTTCATCTCTTGACCTCATCCCATCTCATTTAAGAGTGAGCCTTTCTTGTTGTATTCATTCTTCTGCAAAAATTCTCTCATATTTTCTCCAATATCTATTACCTTGGTTGGCAGTTTGAATGCCAACATGTAATGTGTTGGTAAAGCCTCCAAAACTACATTTCTGAGGGTTTGTTGTCCTCCCCAAAAGAGAGAGGATCTTTTTTATCCTACTAGTCTTCTATCAAGTATACTTATTACCGATTACCAAAATTTTATTGATAGAGGTTTTCCACCCATTGGCATTTGAGGAAGCTAATGACTATCCTACCATGAAAACCTCCACATTTTGAGCCATGAAGGATACATCTTCTTTCTCTATAATTATGCCATGTAGTTTGGACTTACTATTGTTGACTCTCAATACAAAATTGAAGCAAAAGCATTTTACTATTTGCATGAAATTCTTGAGGTTTTGCTTTTCGTCATCCAAAAAAAGAATATGCAATCATCCATGAATAGTTTATGCATGACCTAGGTCTCATCCAATTTTAAATCCTTGTACTAAACCATTCTATTCAATAAATCAGCCACTAGTGTGTAGACAAAGGGAGATAAGAATCCCTTTGCCTTAATCAGTTCAAGCCCTGAAATTTTTCCCTTGATCTCGTATTAATTATGACTTAGTAGTTAGCTAATCCTATGCTTCCTCTAACCCATTTCTTCCATACCCTTCCAAAGCCTCTCTTCCATAGCACAAAGTCCAAAAAATTCCATCTCATGAAATCATATACTTTTTGTAATTCTCATGAAAGACCCTCTTATGTTGGCAAAAGTTTCCAAAAGAAATATATGGGTTTCTCCCCTTCTCTTGACTGTTTTTGGTGCCAAGATTACCTTACAAACCGAATGCCATAGCCATTGAGTAGCCCTCAAATCCAATACCATTGAGAAAAATACTTGATCTTTTTACTTTCTTTATGAGGATGTCCATATTTTCCCTTCACATGCATACCTTAAACCATTTAAACCTTGTACTGAAGGTTTCTATTGTCCATCATTCAATCATTGCTCCACTGGATCTAGTTGATGGAAAATTTCTCCTTCTCCCCACTACTGCTCTTTCTCTTGATTTGGTGTTTATTTGTTTCTCTTTTGAAATCTTCCTTTAAACCTCATATTGGAGGCTTCCATGGTCCATTATGCAGTCATTGTTCCATTGGATCTAGTTGAAGGAAATTTCACCTTCTCCCCGCTACTTCCATTTCTCTTGATTTGGTGTGTATTTATTTTTCTTTTGGAATCAACTGCTTTTTTTTTTTTTTTTTTTTTGGTTTTGTGTGTATGTTTGGCCTTGATCTAACCTTCTTTGATTTCCTTTTCCCCTTTTAGTCGACATTCTTCCATTTGAGAGTGTACTCCTTTTGATTCTCTGATTTTGCCTCTCTAATAGGGGTATTCTGATCGGTTCCTTCCTCTCTTAATCTCTTTGCCCCAGTTAGACCATTCTTGACTGAGTCGGTATGTCGATTCTATTTATCCCAACTTTCTCACTCTCATTTCTCCTTTCTTCTAAGAAATTTAAAGTTAGCTTTACTTTTTCTTTCACTTTGTCTTTGAGAAGTTCTAAACAAAAAGGAAGAAAAAGCACATCTGAGTTTTACAGTTTATTTTGACGATTTATCTTAACTTCAACAGAAATCTTGTAAGAATTCAATTGTATTTAGTTCATAATTCTTTGATTGCAAGTTTTAATTTTTTTTTTTTGAAAAAAAAAAGAATCAATTAAAAATTGAACTACACTAAACAAAATAAACACATACATATAATTTAAGGAAAAGGAAGGATGGCAACCATGTTACAGGCAGACCACAAGGTAGGCAAGGAGATGTGATGCCAAAAATGAAAGAAAAATGAAACTTAACTTCGCCTAAAGGAGGACATACAAATTACCTGATTTGGCATCGGTGATGGAGTATTGTACATAGATACACTAGAATGGCCAACGTTTTGAGATGCACCAGTAACACATACTCCAAGAATTACTCCATGATTGCTAGTTACGTCTCTAAAGTTGTTCCCTTGCACATGCTTCAATTGCCTTGAATTTGCATCTTCAGCAATCAAGGTTTTACTAGAAACTATAACATGATCTTCACAACCATTTTGCATGATTTGTGAATTTAACGCAGGTTGCAAATGTTGTTGAATACAGAGAGCGGCAACATCACCAAAGACTACATCTGCTTCATCTGCTGCACCTGAAGCATAATGTCAAAAAAAGAAAACAAAAACAAAAAACTCAATCACAGATAAATACAAACCAAATTGATTAAGTTAGTGGTTTATTTTACCAAATGAAAAAGAATTAATAAATTCACTTGTCAAAATGGAAAAGGAAAATCAGTTTGTCTTATTGAGTTGAATAATGCTAGTTTTTTTTTTTTTAAGAAAAATTAACAACAAGAAGAAGTATAAACTATGAAGTTATTGTATTACCACATAAAAATACAAATCTACATCATGGAAAGAAATAAAGTCGAGAATGTTTGAGGATGTGGCTCTCACAAAAACAACAGTTTGGGAGAAATCCTCCATAATTGAGGATGCTCTTGCCCCGAAACCCAAATCATAGCTAATTTGATAAAATTGAAGTAAGAAAAACTTGCTAAATTAATTCAACAAAATTCAAGAAATTTGGCGATGTTCTCCACTTTTAATTAAAAATGCAAAAAATTGAAAAAAATTTTGACAAAATTAGATGAAATATAACATAGAAGTAAAAAATAGTTATTTTACTAATGAATAACAAGAAATACGAGTAATTATGTATTATTTTCAAATACATGAAAGAACATAACAATATAAGTTCTACAATTTTAACAAGTTAAAAATTATAATTTATTTACCAAGAAGATAAGAAAAAAAAAGCAAATAAATAAATGAAGTTGAAATAAGATAAAAACTTAAAAATAAATTTGAAGTGTTCTCGAAACTTCTTTTTTTTTTTTTGTTAACTCTCATAAGACAACGTTGAAAAAATACACTTCAATAATTAATTAATAAATTAAGCAAAGCATGGAAGAATCAAAATTAGCAAAGTGTAGATTGAGAAACAAGCAACACATAATTAACTATTAAAACAAAGAAAAAGGAACTAAAACCAAATCTTATTATTTCAAATTTATCAAATCAATATTATTAGTTTTGTGCAAAATGTGTTATGCAATGTGAATGTAAAAACATGTCTCAAAGCATTATATTTATTATATATCAAAAGTATCTATTTTAAGTTTATTTTTCATTACATCTAGTAGTAATTATGCACAATATGGCATTTATAAAAAAATTTGTTTGACTTCTTTAAGCTAGTGAATTTTTATAAAATTCTCCACTTCTTCAAATTAATTAGACTTTAGACTTTTCTAAGTTCGAAGTTTCGGACCTTGATCCTAAGAATTTGGCTTTTGAAGTTATCATATCCTTCTACACTTAATTTTCCAAATGATTTGTCAGTTAATAATTTTTATATTTCCATATTTTTTTATTTCTTCGCATTCTACCAAGACTTTTTTTTTTTTAAGTAAACGTTATATATTAATTGGACGAGCTATCCATTGGCAAAAGGAGAGATACAACTGAAAGATAAAGAGGCCCTGAGCAGCCCAGCAGCCTTACTACCTAGAGTACAAAATAGACGCCCACTGAATCACCCACTCGCTAAAGGAGTACCCTAACCCTAACTTGCCAGAAGAGACTCAGGTTGCAAACAAAATATACTTTTACTTATTTTTGAAAAAAAGTGAAAAAAGATAGAAGCCTTATAACATGTTCTGGAAGGTCCAAGTCTATACACACTTCCCATTGGAAAACTATTTACGTAATTGACCTAATATTGTACTAGAAATTAGCAAAGCTAAAGATTTTAGTTTTAGAAGAATATTAGAAAATAGTGACTTGTGTTCATAGAATTTCTTCTTGAAAACAACCTCATTCCATGGCAATCATTGAATTTCAACATGTGCAGCATCAAGGTCACATAGCATTCCATGGCAATCATTACAAAGTAATGAGGAAACCATAAAATTATACATAGCATATTTTTATCAGCATACACACCCAGAACTCCTTGAATTTGATAGCATTAGGTCACAACTAACATAGCTACTAACAGAGAAGGAACTACATAGCTAAATATGCTTTAATACCAACCTAGTACACACAATTCTTCGTATGCAGCCCACAGTAAGGGATCTATAGACAAAGCTTGCTTAAAGTGATCAACTGCACTTTGCCTTCTATCTGTGTACCTAATATTACAAGTCAAGGAGAAGTTAAGGTGCTAAAAATATAACTAACAAAATCATCTAACTGCAGGTATAAATGCAAGCTGGTAATATGCTCGAAGTATGCATAACATTACAAGTCATAGGTCCAGTATCCATTTTAGAGATAACTCATGAAAATTGTAAGCCATGAAGAAATAAAACATAGCAGCAACTTCTTTCATCCTTATGAAAAATAGATTAGCTAACATTTTTATTTTGGTAACATGAAAATCTAAGGAAAACTTACATCTTGATAAATACAAATAAGAATAAGTAGCAACTTGTGCAGGTCTTCAGGTTTGAAAGATCGAAAGAAAAAGGAACATAAACTAGAGGATAAAAGCCAGGGCTATAGATATATAGGTCATTATTGCAGCATGCTTTGATTGTAGGGAATCATACGACCATTTCATCAACCCATATGAGCACATCACACTAATTGATGATCTTTTTTATCAAAGATTTAGCAAACAAGATTTTAGAGATTGAGAACTATCATCATTTGGTGATCTATCAAATACGTAGGTTCTGAAGACAAATATTATTTATATTTGAAATGAACTAATTGTCTCGTACAAGTGATGTTCCAAGATAGTTACTTCATTCACACAATTGAAACCTATGAAGAGGAAAAAGCTAAATGAAAAGCAAGCAAGCACTGAGTTAAAAGAGGGGCCCCACGACAAAAATAAAAACCTAGAAGTTTAAAGAAAATAATGAAAAACCAAGGAAGCTTCACATCAAGTCTTAGGTATGCAAATTAAGATCAAATGGGAAGATTAAAGGACTCCAGAGCCAAAAAGATTGAACCAACCAAGCAAAAGGACAAACTTAAAATTTAAAAAAAATAAAAAATGTGCCTAATCTAGGTGAAATTTCATTTACAACAATCTTCATATTTGGTATGGCTCAACAGGTGACAAATTTCTTAAGGAAATAATCCTTACCAAAACCAGATATTAATGGTAAATAAAAAAATGCTTTCCCACACCCCAGTTGTTGTATTCATTACTTTTCAAGAAAATCTAGCCAATTATAAAATTTTGGTAGTATTAAGATAAATCTTTAGCCAAGTCAAAGTTAAAATTTCCAAAATATGTCGATCTTTAGCTCTGATTTAGAAAAAATTCTGCAAAAGCCTAAGGACCCATACAGGGCCTATACACTGTAGATGAAAGACCCTAAACTGGTCTAGGCCTTCCCTAAGACACTAAATAGGCTCTTTGTGCACCTGGCAGCACTTTCTTTTTTAAGGGTGTACAGGCTATTTGTGAACAAATCTATGAACTAGTCAACAAGTTTGGGAGCTATTCAGGGTCCTAATGTTCTGTTTCTAATGTTTAGATCATGAAACCTCGAAAACAGATTTTTCAAACAGCTTGAATCTGTAATATTGGTCGGACAGTCTTGTAAGTGTTTTGAAAGAGTTTTTCAAGTGCAGGATCTGATAGACTGATACTCGAATGCTTTCCATGAAGTAGACAATCAATAGGTGAAGCAGCCAACTATTTCACATGAATTAGCTGCCTAGTTTGCAAAGACATCCTAACTTCTCAAACTAGGCAATTATTCAGAACACAGAAATGAAAATGGTTATAAGCCACTTGCTAATAAACTAGTAAGCTAAATACAGAAACTAGGGACTAAAGTAGCTGACAAGTACATGTAATAGGAGCCCGCATTACAGTTAAAATGGATTAATGGATACATCATTTTCTAACTGTACAAAAAAGAGGTCTTATGTATCTAACAGCTAGATTAGTGTTTTCCACTTCATATAATAAACATGAATTCTTTTTTTTAAAGGAAACTAGATATATTATATTAACCAAAATAAGATGCTGCCATATGAGGTATCAGGACAGCGTCACATGGTTTGCAAAATGTTGTACCAGCTGCCAATCCAATCCCCAAAATTATATCCCCTACTTAGTTTTGTAGTAGAAATCCATGTACAAAAAAGAATAATGGATCTCAAAAGTTAATTACATCTTTACAATCATTGTTGAACATTCTACTGTTTTGCCCCTCCCAAACACTAAACCAAATTGCAAAAGTTATTGTTCTTCTATATCCAATGATGCTTCTAGGTTGATCATGTCCTTCCTCTTGCAAGTCATCTCCTAACAGCATAGAGTTAATGATATAACACTTCTGTTACCATCTGTTCCATATCTCCGTCAGAAAATTGTAGCTGCTAACAGATGTTGTGTCATCTCATCGTCCCTTCTGCACAAACAGCACATTGAAGGTTGGAGATAGTGGTCAAGGAAATTCCTTTGCAATACCTCAATACTATTTAGTTTGTTTAGAAATACGAGTCATGCTAGCAACTTGACTTTTGTTGGGGCCTTAGTCTTCCATAATAGGTTGGCATATTGGTAAAGGGGAGTATTGTTTCTATTATCTAGCTGTTAGTGAAGGATGTTATGGTAAAGGGGTGGTTTTTCTCCCTAATCCACTCAAGTTTATCTATATCCTTTGATGGCTGAAAATTCTGCAGCACGTTTATAAGTTTTACGATTTCTTGAACCTGGCTGTCCCCAATGTTTCTATTAATATGAATATCCCACGACCAACTCTCCCTCCCCATTCTCTGCTATGTCGCAGGAAATCTGAAATTGGTGCCTTGTGTTTATCAGATATTCTATAAAGGGTTGCAAACATGTCCTTTAGACTATCCATGCCACACCATTTATCTTCCCAAAACTGAACCTCTTCCCCACTGCCCACTTTCCATCGCAGCTGGCTTCTAAATAGAGGATAGAGGGTTACAATAGATTTTCAAGGAGACCGTCTGCCTCTTGCTTGTTGACCATGTATACTTTTTTATGATTCAAGCCCAAAGTATCCCTTGTTGGTTGTACATCCTCCAGAGCCATTTACCCATCAAAGCCTTGTTTCTTGTCATAATGTTTCCCACACCCAAACCTCCTTTTGTAACATCTTTGCACACTTGCTACTATTTGACTAGATGTTGTCCCTTCTCCTTACCCTACCGTTTCTGTAGGAATCGGCGCATGATTTGTTCTACTCTACGGCTACTCTTTTGGACATTCGAAAAGTGGATAGGAAATAGGTTGGGGTTGCCTCCAACATTGTTCACAGTAGCAACAGTCTTCCCCCTAGATAGATAGCTTCATTCCAACCCTCCACTCTATTAGTGATAGTTTGAATAACACAACTCAAAAATTCTATTTTGTTAGGATTGCCCCCCAAAGACAGCCCCAAGTACGTCAAAGGCCACTGCCCCGTGGACACTTCGAGGGTCGCAGCCAGACCTTCAATCTCGTCCGCTTTCATATTGATTCCCACCAATTGGTTTTTTGCCTTATTTATGGATAAACCCGAAAGGAAACAAAAGTATATGGCGCATCCATTACCACTGTTGTTTCCATATTGTCATTCTTCATGAAAATCAAACAGTCATCTGCGAATAGAAGGTGGGTCAATTGGATGCTGTCCTTCCCTATTTTCAATTCTTCTATTTTCTGCTTCGCCACAACCTTCTCCGTTAGTCTTGTAAAGGTGTCAGCTACGAGGGTGAAGAGAAAAGGGGAAAGGGAGTCCCCTTGCCTTAGCCCCCTCTAGCCTTGAAACTTTCCCCTAGGTCTTCCATTATAAAGATAGAATAGGTAACTGAGGTTAGACAAGCTTGGATCCATTGTCGCCATTTGGTTCCAAATCCTTTTGCTTGCAGCACAAAATTCAGAAAACTCCACCTAACCAAGTCATATGCATTGGCAAAGTCTACTTTAAGAAGGAGGCCCTTTTTCTTTTTCACCCTGTATTCTTCTATTTCGTTTGCTATAAGAATGGCATCCAGGATCTACCTCTCCTTGACAAAGGCCATTTGCAATTCACTCACAGCGTGCTGCAAGATGTTTCTCAGTCTGTTAGCAAGAGTTTTTGCCATTATTTTATATATGCTAGTAATCAAACTGATTGGCCGAAAATCCATGACCTTGAGTAAATTATGTTTCTTGGCTATGAGACATAGATACGTCTCATTAACCCTTTTGTTGATTATGGCATCATGGTAGAATTCGTTCAGGCAGGCGTATATGTTCCCTTTAACTATCTCCCATTCCTTCTAGAAGAAAGCCATAATGAAACTATCTAGACCCGGAGCCTTGTCTCCATCACAACTGAAGACTGCCTCCTTAAATTTCCTCTTCTTCAAAAGGTCTCTCCAACCAGTGTCTATCCTCCTCTGATACCCAATGCCAGTCCAACCATCGATCCCCCAACATCTTCTGCTTGGTTTCCATATGTTTTACTATAGTGAATACCAAATAATTGGGCTAAATCTGTCAACACCATCAGTGGTCAAACCCCAAACTCAATGTTTCAAGGCTGCCACCTAGGCAACGCTTTGAGGAAGAAAACCCTAGCCACAATGTTAGGCAAACAATGGGAGATTGCATAAATATCTAAAAGGTTTTGAAGGTCTCTGATGAAGGGAAAAAAGGCTTTTAAAGCGAAAAGTCCCTTCCAAGGGTAAACCCTCAAACCTTTCTGGCTGCTCTTTCTATTTGCTTCAACCTAGAAAAGTCGTCAAAATCTCCAGTGATCATCATTGACACTTTGACAATTGAAGTTTTCTATCTACCAAGGTTTTTGTTGTACGCATAAAAAAGCTTGCAGTTTCATCAAATACCTTAAATAGTGTGTATTGCGACATGAATTAATGCTTTGTGAACATAATTTTAATTAATACCAAGTGTTTTTTTTTTCCATCATTTCATTTAAAGTCCACATTTATTATTTTTTTTTAAAAAAGAAACATGATTGTTCATTGATTAAATATATTATATAATATAATTAGTGTTGCTAAAGGCGGAAAGACGAACCTAGGCAATAAACCTTTATAAGGAGAGGTCTAGATGACTCTAAGGCAAATCACAAAATAATTATTTGTAGGTCCCTAAAAAAGTTTTTTTTTTTTTTTTACCTACACACACGTGTGTGTGTGTGTCGAAAATAAATAATTGTGTGTATGTACAGTTTTATTTATTCATTGGTCCAATGCGCTGCAAATTGTAATTACAGTTTTCAGCATTTGTTGTCAAGACTAAGTTTGCGGAGTCCGGACTACTTTTGTAAGGGATATCTCATCCCAAATTATTCTAATGAATATAATTCAGTCTTTCTCAAAAATAAAAATAAATTCTCGACTGGACTAAGTTCTTTTCAAAGAGAAAGCCTTCAAATCCCTTCAATCCAAGAGAAAAGCCTTCATAACCATGGGCAAGTTAACAATGGGGACATGTTGCAAAGAATATTCCCAAATACGCGTTTGTCCATTTAGGTGCAACCAATGTAATCAAGACTCAATTTCTATTAGGCATATCTTTTGGAGTTGTCTCCAAAGTGGTGTGGCAAAGATCGTGTCATTATTTCCCTATAGTGCAAGTGGAGGAGCTTGAAGAGGCCCACTGTTATTAGTTTTCACTTCTTAGATTTGTCCAGTCTGGTTGGAGTGCCCATAGGCAAGTGGCGGTTTTGGAGGTTGTTTGGTATTAGTTGAGGCTACAGAATTCTAGAGTTTTCATGGACATATCATAATCAGCTGCTTATGTATGGGAGAAATCTCATCAGCTAGCATTGTGTTGGGTTACCTATAGTTCTTTGCCTAGAGGGTTTGCCTTGCCAATTAGTTGAAATGGTGACAGAATTTTCAGGGACATATCATAATCAGCTTCTTATACTTTCTTTTCTGTTCAGGCTAGAAAGTGGAATGCTATAATGTGTGGGACCAATTTGGGGCTCCTCATTGGAGCCATATTTTGAGAATATTTCAGGCTTGCAGTTGAGGTGTCTTATGTCATATTTCTAAGCGATTCTTATGCCCAGTTGTATTTTTCTTTTTTTATTATCTAATAATATTTAATCTCTACTCCAAAAATAAATAAATAAATAAATCCACGTTACACTTCTGTTTCTTCCAGAAAATAAAAGGTTTTCATTATCGTTCAAATCAAAAATTGTTGAGCTATACAAAGAATTTGTGTTTGTCTATTAGGGTAGTCGTTATATTTACAAGTGAACATTATTTTAATTCATTTGATTTATAATTAATCATTCCATCATTATCATTTAATTGGACAATTTTGAGTTATACAAAGAGTACATGTTGTCTATTGGGGTTACATTTACAAATGCACATTATCTTACTTTGTTCACAATCATATGTTTAACATTCTACCTGTAAGGTTACCCTTTAGAGCGGGTTATTGGGTTAGGTCTTGAAGGATAATTGTGAGCTCAATCCCTTTATGTAAGGAGGATTGATATTGTAAAGTTAATACTCAACTATGGAATAAAAAAAAATTAGGGTAAGTATAGAACAATAAAAAGATTAGGCAGTGAAGCTTTGAGAAATATTTCTCAAGCCATGGAAGTAGGCAAAATTTGTAGAATCACCTAAAATGTCCATGCTCATTTATTGGTGTATATTTATTGTAGTATTAGTAATTCTCTTAAAAACAGGAAAAAAAAATAGAGGTGGTCAAATAACCAAATTCAACTCCTCTAGGATAATACTAGTTTCATAAGGTTATTTTGATTTTATCGTAATCTCCATAATAGGAGCTTCAAAACGCTTATATGTCCATCATCAAGGGACAATACTACCACAATAAGCAAAAAGGCCTAAAAACACACAACAAGCATGTCCATGCTAGTGGGCTTCCAACACAGCTTATTTAACAAAAACTTAGAAAGTTATAGGTCACAATTAGAAGTTAGACAACATTTTGAGAACATCAATACACTCTACGTCCTATTATTCTATCCTTCCAAGTATTGGTCTCCGCATGTTCCAGGTTTTCATGTTCAGTTTCTATGCTCACATGTTGAAATATTTAAATATTAACAAATGGCACTCAAACTCATGAAATCACAGATCACTCACCATCCATGAAACCTTTGAACAAAGCATTCAGCCCAATTAGTATCATAATTAAACGTAGAACAGCACTAGATAAATGGCTTTCAGTCCTCATTTCATACAGATGAACTTTAGCATCCTTTCATCAATTTATGAATGCATGGCTCATTATAGCATCTGGATAATATGATCATCAGACAATAACCAAAACTCTCACTAAAAGTTTGTGAGCTTTTCAGGTTAGTGTCACAGAATAATTTTGAGGTTCCCAGATTCTAGCATTCATTTTGTTTTCACCCATCTCCTAATGATAAGAAAGAAATTAAGGCCTGTGAGAATGGGGCAAATGCAAAAGTCTAATGTATGGATAATCTCTTTATGTGTCACAAGAACTATCAATCATATATACCCTTCAAAAGTGGCAAAAAGCATTCTTTCCTTGATGAAAATTGGAGAAACACTAAATGTATAACACCATGAACGATCAAAGTGTTGACATACATAAATTTTGATAACAGGACATCATTAAAAAATGAGTCAAACAATTTATAGGGAACAAGAAATAATTGAACACCATGAGGAATATGAGGTCACAAAAAAGTGTGAAACCTATAAATAAGTCCAAGAAGGTAATGACCAGCTGCACCATTTGGCACCTGCATGCCAAAAGAGATAGACAAAGTAGTTAACAATCTTCTCCATCACAAGGCATATCAAACATAAAATCAATGATTCATACGCCCATCATAAAGTATAAGAATAATAACAATCTAGCAAAAGATCCTTAAACTGATGAAATTTAATTTATTATTTTACTAATCAACCTTCTTATCTAAATTAGGCTCCCAATACAGGTTAATTTTCTGTAAGGAAAACTTTTTCATAGTATATAGAAATTTTTTTATTCTAAACTTCCAAACCTGACCAAGTTTTTTTTCTTTTTT
>JAJIYU010008754.1:0-17664 GCA_030144865.1 Tinospora cordifolia | reverse complement strand
AGTTTCAAACTACTAAAATTCAAATGCTCGTATCTCAAGTGCCACAACCATGACTCATCAGTAATAATAGTCTAAAAACATGGGTGAGTATCATTCTTAAGCTCTATTTTAAATAAAAGATTCTTCAAAGGAGATTTAAGAATGATAATACCTTCTTCGGTGAGCATGTTAAGTGATTATCCTTCATTTGCACATGGTTAAGTGGTTATCCCAATGCTAAGTAGGTTATTCTTCATATTCGAAACATAAAAGACATCTAAAATATACTAATGATCACCATTCTTTAACTTAATTAGGATACAACCTTTTCCCATAACTGGGATTTTACTATCATCAGAAAATTTGACTTTTGTGCGAACTAATTCATCTAAGTCAACAAATAATTCACATGTGCCACACGTATGATTATTGTACCCAGTATCAAGATACCAAAGATTTGTGTCACTATCGCCATTTTGAACTAATGTTGTTATCAACAGTGTTTGAGTGGCGATATCATCGTGTGTCTAGACGAATGATGCTTTTGTACTTGAATTTGTTGGTTGGCGATGCCAACAGTCGGCTGCATAGTAACCAAATGTATTGCAAACATAACATTGAATTTTAGATTTATCATTACCTCATTTGCAACCACCGCATCCACCAGTTGAGCCTCAAACGCTATTTGATTGCCCACAACCTTGATTTTGGTAATGATTTTAAGCTCTATCATGTCCTTGACCACAACCGTTGTGGTTGGAATGACCTTTATTTTGATAATTGTTAGATCTAAAATTCACTAAACTTTTTCCTATATTTGAAGAGGTTTCAATCTTTAATGCCTTTTCTGTGGGCTTCCTTACACTTTTTTCTTTCATCTACTACTCATGAGCTTGTAATGATCTAGTCAACTCATCAACAGTTACATCTTCGATCTTTTAATCATGACTCTTCATCTAATTAACCAAGACCTGTATTAATATATGTCTCAATAAATTTTGTGTCCTCTATTTGAATAAGTTCGAATTGACGTTTTTAAACTTTGTAGACATACTTTTTTGGATTTATCTACACTTTTTTAAGATTTTTCTAAAATATCTCATACTTCTTTTGCTATAGTTACTCGTTGTACCTTCTCAAAGACAATATCATCAAGAGTTTGAAGGATAAAATATAATTTTTTATCCTTTTTTCTATTGTTACGTACCGTATCACGTTAATTAATTAACACATTGTCACTTGGATCAACAAACCCATTTCCACAATATCTAACAGTTCTTGGAATTCAAATAAGGTCTTCATCTGCTTATTCCATTTATCATATTTTTTACCATAAAAATAGGGAGGGATGGTTGATTGGAGCCATTATTAAAAGTCATTGCAAGAAAAGTTTTTTTTAAAAAATTATCAGTAGAATACGCCTTTTTTTAAAGTATTAGTGGACTACACACCAACTTCTTTTTTTTTTAAATATTTTTTTATTTTATTATTTTTTTAATCTTTACACCCCCTCCCCTTTTTTTAATTCCCCACGCTCTCTTTTTTTATTATTTTAATCCTTCTTTTGAGTTCCACACTCTTTTGTTTTTTTTATTCTTGTTGAACACTTTTGAGTTTTGTCCTCTAGCCAACCCACTTTTCCTTTTTTTTTTTTTAATACATCTTTTCCAGAGTCTTTTTTTGTTTTTCTTTCTAACTCACTATGTGTAATTCTTTTACTCTCTCAATTCACCTTTAATCATCTCAACCTTTTGAGTTTCTTCCTACTAAAAAGCCTAGCCACACCGCTTCTTGATTTTTTTTAATCTCTCTCTCTAGGTGTATTTGCAAACAAAGATGAGTAGACGAAAAATTCATTCCAAAAATAGAGGCATAAAAGAGCAGTCTACTCCTTCAAACACTCTGATTTGGAGAATAGAGTGAAGATGCTTTAGCGAGCAACTGGCAAGTGGTGGCACCGTCTGTGGAAGGGGTTGGCAGTGAGCAAGCAAGGAAGGAAGTGCAAGATAAGAAAAGGTTTGTTACTATAAAAGAAAAGGTTACAACATATATGCAAAAGTGGCGGTTTGTGGTGGGCAGTGGATGACAGATCTGCAAAAACTCGCCCTAATACCACTATTGGAGAAAAAACTCTTTTAATCTTATTTTTTCTCTTTATCTTTTACTTATTAATTTGCATTTCATACCAGGTATTTATAGACTTTTTATTGTATTTAAATATTGTAGATAACGGTTGGTGATTGTTATTACTACAGTCGGTTACTGTTGCTGTAACCGATTACTATTGGTGATTGCTGCTTGCTATCATGTGATAATGTAGATTATAACTTTATTAAGTCTCAGGCTCAAGATGAGCAAATGGACCAACAATTATATAGTACGTACATGAATAAATAAAAAGTATACACCAACGCAACCTATACGTAAATGTATAAGATATATGTAGAAACAATGTTAACAAGTTTGGTTGTTTATCATAATTAGAAGATGACTTATGCACGGATCGTTTGCATCCTTTGCCACATGAAGACCCATTTACATGTAGATGAATCCGCCATTCTCAAAGAAACTGGACTCTTTATCTTTTTGTTTATTTCATTTTTACATTTTATAGAATGTGAATTCACACGGCAAGAGATATAAAAAGACGCTGATCAATGAATCCTACTTAACTTCGGGATAGTGATAGTGATATGTTATCTTTTTTATTTTTGTTTTTTTTTTCAATAATAAATCAGCTCAAGGTTTGCGCAGACCTATCTGACTTAGTTAAAAGAGATGTAACTGATTCAGATGTGAACAAACTACATTTAACTAGATGTTTCTAATAATTCAAAATTGTTGACTTCTATCACCAAAGGACAGGAGAATGACCGACATATGTGAATTTGAAGGAAAATTTGCTGAAGAAGGAACTAGGATTCAAGCTTTCCTAAAATATCTGCAGTTCGCTCCACAAGAAGAAATGGTACACCCGCTTAGGCGTGATCCTTTCCTACATTTTGGAGAAATCTTGGGAGATTAGGTGTGATATGAGATGACTTAGGTGGGGTTTATCTTTGATTAAATAGTTAGGACATTTTTTATAATTATTTCATTCATAATTTATTAAATTATAATTTATAATCATGTCAGCATATTATTTAAATTATTTATATTATAATAATTTATAAAATAGATTTTTTTTTACTATAAATATAATTTAAGTCATTCGCTTTTAAATAAAATTATATATAATTAATTTATTTTTTAAAATAACTTATCCAAAATAATTAATTGAAGAAATCTTATTTAAAAAGATTAAAAAAAATGTTATGTATTTATTTATAAAAATAACTTATCCAAAATAGTTAATTGAAGAAATATTATTTAAAAAGATTTAAAAAATGTTATGTATTTATCTATAAAAATAGAAAATTATAAATATTAATTAAATTGATTTATTTTTAAAAATTAAAAACTAAAAAAAAATTATGTGGTGCTGCAGATTATGCGTGACACGGCATTTAAAAAAAATTAAAAAATAAAAAATAAAAAAGACGGGATTTCTGTATCACCAAACCCTTACAAAGCGCATTTTTACGACCGTGAAAGATGCCCTTCGGATGGTATGCAAAGCATTTAGAGGCCAAGATCCTTTCACAAAAAGCTCCTTAAAACCCGTTGGATTAGGGAGATGGACCAAATAACCCAACTTGGCCGTCAAGGGTGTGTGGGAAAATACTTGAGGTTACGCGTTCAGCGTGAAGAGGTATAGGAATTTGTACACTTAGTGCATGTCACATTTTCTGTTTCACATTTGAGTGAAATTTCGCTTGTAACATTTTAAGTCTTATTTTATTTAATTTCTAGTCCACTTCTGAAAATTGGAAATTTATTTAAAATCTATCTCCTTAATAACGTGGAATCTCAATTTTATAAGAATTGAAATTTTAGTTAAAATCTACCACACTAACCAAGTGGAAAATTGTACTTGAGACCAACACAAAATTATAAATTCTTTGTCAAATTCTATTTTTAATTTCTCAAATAACTCTGCTAGTCTCCAAGAACTTTTATGTTATTTTATAGTTATTTATTTATTTATTTGGTCTCACCATTTATCATTATTGAAATTTCTTCATATTATCATTGTTATTGTAAATTTACCACTGTTGTAATTAATTAATTATTTATTTTTTACTATATTCTTCTGTTATTAATATTTTATTTTTCATTATTTATTTTTAAAAATTTTCTAGGGTATTACTTGCACCACGCTTAGTTTGTTCCTGATGGGTTCTTATTTTTATATAAATCTTCAATCTCCTTTTGCATTGATGCCATTCATAAAGCTACAACTTAACTATTTATAGTCTTACGAAGAGTTAATGTCTCTTCATCTTCTATTACAAGTCAGTATGAAGAGTACCCATGAATGCAACTCTCATTCTCATGCTAGATGACAAATCATAAGCTTCTCAAATCCCGTAGATACTTGTTTCTTGTGCTCTAGTACTATTTGAAAAGAATTTGTTCAGATCTAGTTTCTATTTAAATTATACTAATCCCTACCTTTTCATTTGAAGTTTTGCCAAGTTCGTTCAAGATCTTTTCTTCAGCAAAGATTATGTCCCTATTGATATGATAACCTTGTGGGTAATGGGTTCCACGTGTGAAATCTCTTGACCCTATCGATATACCTCAAGAATATGCATTTTTTGGACTTAAGATGCAACTTCCTTCTTTCTTGAGCAGTAAACATGATATACATAAGGCATCCAAACATAGACAAGGTATAATAATTTAAGCCAATTTACTTGTCCACATTTTTATTGTTGTCGCTAACTCAATCTTTGTTGTTGTGAAAGATGCCCTTAGGATGCTAGATTTGGAACACTGAGGCAGATTCCTTTCGGTCTCAACGTTAACTGATAACAAGTTATTGTTTTAATTACCTAATCTATAAAAGTGTTTGATATGTGTGTTTTATTTGATTGAACTAATGATTTAAATATTTGAGATGATCCACTAGGCTTTTAAAACTCACTCATTTTGCTAACATTTCAATAAACTAAAGATCAGAGGCTACGTGGATTACCTTCAGAGTTTTCTAGATTCATGATTTTGATTTAAGTCAAGCATGTTGGCCCTAGTTTCCTTTGTTACTTTTAATGATGTTTCATTAAAATAAAAGGTCCTTGTAACCTTGGATATTGAAATTGATTTTTCATTAATGATATTGATTTATTTCACTTAAAGATTTCAAAGTGGTTTATGTAAAATCTTTATGACTTAATATGTCACAAGAAGTCACATAGAGTTGGGAAAGTGAAAAGATAGAAAAAGAAAGAGATAAGGTGACACTCGCCTCTTAGGTGGTTGTGAACAATGATAACATGTGTGATAATGTGCCGAATTGTTGACCTTGAAGGCAACATGGTAATTGCTCCCTCCAAACTGGATTATTGGGCCACAAGGGAGAGGCGAGGTGTTACATCTATAGTTTCATACACCTTCCCATTATATGTCTTCACATTTTTTAGGCGATCCCTGTTTTCAATCTCCCACGTGAAAGGTGATGGCAACTGGAAGTATTCATCTTATGGATGAGTCAGGTATGGATTGGAAGGTTTTAGGATACCACTTTGGTAAGAATGACTCTACCATCTTTTTGACGTCATGAATGACTTGCCTCTAATTTTATTGCCCCCAGTTCTTAGGAATAGTTCGGTTGGCAAAATGAAGATTATACCATGCTTTACTTCCTTATTCTCAGTTAATGTGTTTTGGAGGTCATTTGGGCAAAGTTCTTTAGTTGCATCTTATTCAGATCACATCCCTTCATCTAGCCAAAGCTTCAAGCTAGTGTTTCGACTTTTGGAAAGCATTCAACCTCTGACCCTTACTATATCTTGTTGGGACTATGTCGGTTTCCCTCATTGAAAGAGAGTGGGAAGCACAACATGCAATGTTTGTTGCTACTCTATCATCATTTGAGACATCTTCTCCATTGTTTTCTCTAACACATTAATCCTTGTGAACTTCTAAGCAATGTTTTTTTTTTCTCTTCGCTCGTGGTCTCCCATGATGTGAGCAAGGCACTTCTAGCAAGACCATTAATTCTTCATTGGCAAGTGCGTTGATGTTCGAAGCTCATCTTTGTCATTAATATCAAAGAAAAGATATTTGCAATATATATCTTCCCCACAGATGTCGTCAATTGTTGGTGCAAAAATTGACCAACAACAAGAAAAATAGAGAACGTAAGAACAAAGTTGAAAGTAACACCAAAAGTAGAGGAAAAAAACCCTCTTGATTGCTATAAAATCTTTTGTAGAATTCAATGAACTTTGGAAGTAATCTCATTCCTAGATTTATAGTTGATGAGGTATTTATAAGTATAGAGGTATATAGTTTTCAATATTATTGGTATGCCATATAGAGAAACTTTCTATTATAGAAGGATTCTTGACCAATAGAGGTTGTTTTTTCCTTAGAAAATTTGAAGAGTCATTCTTATCTTTTTTGTCTAAGTAATATTTGAATCTGCAAGCTAGAATTACATAGAGAATTGAGGAATTGCAATATGGTCATGTGTTCGGCTCAGCCTTGTGGTCTAACCTTCCTATATTAGGTCAACCTGCTAATTTTTTTTCCCTTTAGTCGAGCTAACAATAAATAGTTTTCTAAATTTATTGCTTCTTGTGTTCATCTCTGGATGGGTTGACTCAACTTATCATGGGCGCCCTGAAGCTTGGATCCTTGCCTTTCAACTAATGTCATGTGTTGAGCCATTATCTAAGCTCAACTCTACCTATTCAGCTTAAGGTTCAAACTAATGCGTTCCACCTATTTAGCTTGGCCTCGGCCTTAGAATGAGCAGATGGACCAAAAATTATATAGTACATACATGCATACATAATAAAAAGTATACCCAAATGGAACCTATACATATATGTAGAAGATATATATAGTAACAACGTTAACAAGTTTGGTTGTTTATCTTAATTAGAAGATGACTTATGCACGGATCATTTGCATCCTTTGCCACATGAAAACCCTTTTACATGCAGATGAATCCGCCATTCGCAAAGCAACTAGACTCTTATCTTTTTGTTTATTTCATTTTGACATTTTATATAGATTCACACGGCAAGAGATATCAAAAAGAAGCTGATCAATTAAATCCTACTTAACTTAGTGATAGTGACAGTGATGTCTTATCAGTTTTTTTTTCTTTTTTAACCAAATAATTTCATTTCTAATTAAGATTTAAAGTTAAAATTCTAACAGAGAAGATCAACATTTCTTCAGTAATGAGAAAAAGGGAATCTTGTACTATATAATGCGTTGTTACAGAGTTAGTAGAAATAATAAATCAGCTCAAGGTTTGCTCAGACCTATCTGACTTAGTTAAAAGAGATCTAACTGATTCAGATGTGAACAAACTGCATTTAACTAGATGTTTCTAATAATTCGAAATTGTTGACCTCTTTCGCCATAGGACAGGAGAATGACCGCCATCTGTGAATTTGAAGGAAAATTTGCTGAAGAAGGAACTAGGATTCAAGCTTTCCTAAAATATCTGCAGTTCGCTCCACAATAAGAAATGGTACGCCCACTTGGGCGTGATCCTTGCCTTTATTTTGGAGAAATCTTGGGAGATTACGTGTGACATGGGATGACTACGTGGGATTTATCTTTGATTAGATAGTTAGGGAATTTTTAATGATTATATCATTCCCAATATATTTATAATAAATATATATTATATATAATTATGCTTGAACTATTTGCAATACATAATTTCAACTATTTGCCCTATATAATTTATACTGTGTGTGTATATATATATATATATTATAATAATTATAATTTAAGTTATTCACATCTAAATAAAAATTATCCATAACTATATTTATTTTTATAAAGTATTTATCCAAAATAGGTAATTTTTTTAATTTTTGAAGAAATAATATTTAAAATAAAAATGAAAAAAATATTATTTAATTAAATTTATTTAATTTTAAAATTAAAAATTAAAAAAATCATGTCTTTGACACAATTAATGCACATAAGGGAGGGGAAACCCCTCACTTGATGCTCAAAAATAGGCGTCAAAAAGAGATTTTTAACACACACGGAAAAATTCTCTCAGTCAATGTGAGATTAATTGCTCAACATCAACCACGAACACATACTGACACACAGGGGATCCTTTTTTTTCTTTAACATAATTAACGCACACAGGAGAGGAAAAACACCTAACTTGAGACTTATTGTGCGCGTCATGGCATTTAAGAAATTTTTAAAAAATAATAATAATAAGATGCTTATTGAGCATGTTTTTTTTTTTCACCATGGTGAAAAATGCCCTTAGGATGGTGTGCATAATTTTAAAAGCCAGATCTTTTCCTTGAAACTCCTTAAAACCGTTGGATTAGAGATATTGGCCAAATAACCCAACTTGGGCGTTAAGGGTGTGTAGGAAAATACTTGAGGTTCTTTATTCGGCATGAGGAGGTGTGGGAAATCTCTTCACTTTGTGCATTTTTTGCTAAGGGCTTCTGCGTAATTAACCAATTGTTTGTTTAGGTCAGCTTAAACGTGCGCATATCACATTTTCTGTTTCACATTTGAGTGAAATTTCGCTTGTAACATTTTAAGTCTTATTTTATTTAATTTCTAGTCCACTTCTATAAATTGCAAATTTAATTAAAATCCGTCTCCTTGATCACTTGGAATCTCAATTTTATAAGAATTAAAATTTTAGTTAAAATCTACCACACTAACCAAGTAGAATATCGTACTTGAGTCCAACACAAAATTATAATTTTTTGTCAAATTCTTTTTTTAATTTATAAAATAATTATGCTAGTTGCATTCTAACATTTTTTTTTTATTCGGTCTACAATATCTTTTATTTTATAGTTATCCAATTAATTATTTATTTGTGGTCACACAATTTATCATTATTGGAATTTCTTCATATTATCATTATTATCGTAAATTTACCATTATCATAACTTTTATCATTTTATGGTTATTTATTTATTGTCTACTGTATTTTTATATTACTAATATTCTATTTTTTATCATTTATTTTTAACAAATTTTCTAGAATATTATAACCACCACGCTTGATCTTGTAGACGCATTTGTTCCTTATGGGTTCTCTATTATGTGGTAATGGTATGTGTCAATTTATTTTTTATATAAAGCATTAATCTCCTCTTGCATTAATGTCATTCATAGAGTTGCATCTTAACTATTTGTAGTCTTATGAAAGTTAATTTCTCTTTATCCTCTATTACAAGTCATTTAGCAATATTGCTCGGGATATCATACTCTGTGTACCAGGAAGGCAACTCTCATACTCGTGCTAGATGACAAACTATCAACGTCTCAAATCCCCTAGATACTTGTTCTTTGTGTTCTGGTACTACTTAAAAAGAATTTCATCATTCACATCTAGTTTCTATTTAAATTAAATGAATCCCTACATTTTCATTTGAAGTTTTGGCATGTTCTTTCAACATTTTTCCTTCCACAAAGATTATGTTCCTATTGATAATGACCTTGTGGGTAGTATATTGCACATGTGAAATCCTTTGACTCTATCAATATACCTCAAGAATATACATTTCCTCGACTTTAGATTCAACTTCCTTCTTTCTTGGGTATTAAACATAATATACATAAGGCATCTAAAACAGACAAGGTATAATAAATAGTCGGTTTACTTGTCACATTTTTATTGATGTCCTTAACTCAATAGTTGTTGTTGGGGATCAATTCAACATATAGTAGCAGGTGGCTACTTCTACCCAAAACAATTTTCTTTGGACCTACAATTTTCAATATTGCTTTGACCTTATCAAGTAAAGTTCTATTCATATATTTTGCCATTCAATCCAACTAAGGAGTATATGCAACCCAGAACTAACCTTTGATGTTCTTTTATTGACAAAAAGTATCAAATTTGTTGCGAACAAATTTTTCTCCATTATGCATCCTTAAACTCTTGATTAAAGTATCTCGTTCTTCCTTTGAGATGTACTAAACATTAGAATGTGTAAAGGCTAGAATAGGATTGCGTTTGACATTTGACTTGCTAAAGTTCAACACGTATTGCAAGCATCGTAATATTTTTGATTATTTTTTCAAACTATAGTCTATGCATAGATTTAAATAAAATGAGATTTTAGCTCGTTTTTTTTTTTTTTTTTTTGCAAACCTGGTATTTTAATTCGAACATTATTAGTTCCAAACTTTTATTTTCCACTCATATTGTAAAAACAATTATTTATTTTATTTTGAATTCTCGTTTTTTTACAAAAATAATATTTTATTTTATAATCACTCACAACGTAATGCATTTATAAAATCTTATGGTGTTACGAAGGCTCTCTATGGTAGACCCTGTAGATCTCCATCATGCTGAGCAGACTTTGAGGATCATATGCTCACAGAGCCAAACCTAGTACAAGAGATGAATGAATAGGTAAAACTGATTCAGAAGAGGCTAACCACGGCTCAGAGCTGATAAAAGAGTTATACGAAAGAGAAGAGAAGGCCTCTAGAGTTTCAATATTCCTAAGGATTAGCCCTTAGAAGGGGATTAAATGTTTTGGTATCAAAGGGAAACTGATTAAATGTTTTGGTATCAAAGGGAAACTATCACCAAGGTTCATCAGTCCGTTCAAGATACTTAGACGGGTTGGTGAGTGTGACTATGAGCTAGATTTACCGAACAGAATGTCTTCGATCCACAATATATTCCATGTATCGATGCTACTAAAGTGTGAACCGGATCCCTCTCACATCATACATTGGGAGAAAGTTGACATCCGAAATGATGCTACTTATGAAGAACCAGAAATTAGGACATTAGATTGTAAGGTGAAAAGTCTCAAAACCAAGGACATCCCTCTTATCAAAGTTCTATAGAGAGAACATGACCTAGAAGAGGGTACCTGGGAGTTAGAGAGCGAAATGCGGAAGAAGTACCCGGACCTCTTTACCAAGAGTAGCTTACTAGAGAGCATCATATAGGTATGTGATCATTTTAAATTTCGAGGACGAAATTCTTTTAAGGGGGATAGATTATAATAACTCAAAGTTAAAAAAAAAAAAAAAAAAAAAAACACGTGTGAGGACTGTAGTCCCCAAATCAGGACCACAGTCTTGCGATAAAAAAATGGTTTTCTCGTGGGACCGTGGTATTACGATTAAAAAGCCATAAATTTTGTTAAAGACGTGGTACCTCGATTCTGGATCGTGGTCCTGTGATTAGGAATAGTGCCAAGATCACGGTACTACGATTGAAAACTAGAAATAGAACATTGGAGCACTATGATACTGCCTCACTTATATGTATTGATGTGCGCAGAAAACCTAATCACACGAACTCATTCTCGTAGCCGCTCTTTCTTGCTTGCAAAGAAACCTTACCAACTGTCATTTGTTGACTTCCTTGGATCCCAAAAGCCTTCAAGGGTGATTCTAAACCATTCTAAGCATCCCTAACAGCTTTTCTAACTCAAGTTCTGCGAAAAACAATACCAGCAGACAAAGGAATCAAATTGAAAATTGAATCAGGATCGTCAATCTCAAGTAAATCAGGAAACTATTGAGGAACTTATGTGTTTATCATGGTTTTACAATCACTTGAGTCCATGCATACTTCCTCTGATGCAATAGAACAATAGGAGTGTTCAAGACACGGTTGGGGAAGGAGAACGAAGGAAGAAACGTTTGTAATTAAGCTATAATATGTTTTCACTCAGTGAAATGTTTGTATAAAGTTAGTATTGGTATAATGAGTCCTTGATAATGAAAAGACAAGAAAGAAACTTGCACAAATGTGCAATTTCAGGAAACCCACGTAACTACTGTGGTAGTGCAATGCAAATAGAGAATTCCTCTCATGCTATTGCAGTAATAGACTGTGGTAATTAGAAAAAAAACATGGATATTGACTACAGACTTGCCCACTGTACACGTACCATGGACCATGTATGTTGGGGAATTGTTTAATTGAGATTTAAAACATTAGAAACACATAAACCTGAATGAATGTATGTTAATTCTTAAAGGTTGAGAACTTAAATTGATTAGAGCACTGGAGAAAAGATCAAGAGGGCCAAGTAATCAAGAGGGGATGATTACCATGCTCCCTAGCCTTATCTAATTTTTAAATATTGAATATGATTGTTGTTTACAGTATTTGAATGCATAGGAGCATGCTAGGGTATATATGAACATTGACTTGAAGCTATGATTTCTGACACGTGTGTGCATGCTATGTAACGTGATCAATGTCTTCCTGCTTGTTGTTTACCTGTTTTCATAATGTGAGATTACATGATTATATCTTATTGTTCGTGAGATGATTAGCATACTTGATTCACATGCAAGTGATATATGTTTAATTATGAGGTTTTAAGCATGACAAAAATGAATTATTGTATCGAATTAAAGTAAGTTAAATTAATATTTGAGCCACATATCGACGCGGTGATCCATGGGAGATCGCTATAGGTGTTCTCATGATGGAAACAATGGTTAGTCTGTAGTTTTCGATAACAGAATGATGGGTGAAACCCTAGTTCTTAGTGATGGAGCGATGGGTGAGACCTTAGCTCCTTGGTCGAGTGATGGGTGTGCTCCTATATCCCATTGGAATCTAGCACTTCTGCATTTTCTTTTTTCTCCTGATGATATGATGATAATGATGATAATGATGATAATGATGAGAAAATACCGAGAGTTAGTCATTCAGTCTAATTAACAACTGTTGAACAATTGAATGCTTGAAACACTTAATATATGTCAAGTGTTTGCACGTTTGATATTTTGACATGAATAATACTATGGATGTATTGTGTATGATCTACTAGGCTCTTGAGCTCACCCCACATCTTCATTTCAGGTGACATTTGAGGTAGTGGTTGCTGACCAACCTCTCCAAGATATTTTCAAGCTAGTAGCTAACCTCATTGTGGAGGTCGTTTGATGACATTTTCATTTCCTTAGTTGCTTTAGATTGGGCATATGAACCTCTAGACAAGTTTTAATTGTTCATCATCTTTATGGTTTAAATTTTGGCTACATAGGCCATGTTTTAGAGATTACTTTTGGAAACCTTTTTTTCAAATTTTATTAAGTCTTAAATCCTGAGGAAATGATGCATTTATTTGATTATCTATGTATGTTTCCGTGGAATATTTCTTGGTATGCCCAAGAGACGTATAAGTTATTAATAGAAGATATGGTATGTCCAAAAACGTGTTTAATATAATTCGCAAAGTGAGATAAATATCATGGCAGCACTCGGCAGTTAACATGTGTACAATATTTAATGTAGAACAAGCATGCCTCTCCATACGTGACTCTGTTGTGACAGAAATGAAAGGACCAAGAATTGGGGTATTACATTACCACCTCCTAGTTTTCTTGTAGAAAATAAGTGTATTCTTCAACTCCGAATACTTGTATGAGCTAGTGGGACAACCTCCAATTAGGTAGTGAGATCGAAGTCTACTTAGCAACTAGCCTTCTAGAACGAGATAACTCATATCTCTTTCAATGTTTAGCTTTACTCAAGATAATGCTTACCCACTATTAGCTCAACTCGTAATTTTTCTATCCAAACAAAACCTTTATAAATATACATTTCCTTTTTGAAAAATAACTTTCCAAAGCAGTTTTTAGACTCAAAATATGAGGTAGGGCATTCCAAATCAAAGTAAAGGTCTAACCTAATTAATCAACTCTTTCTAATTCTACCCAAGACATCTACAACCTATGCTTTGATACCACTTTTAGTATCAAAGTAGTTTCTTTCACTCAGTAACCTACTGGCAAAGCTCTGATACCACCTTTGTAACACCCTACCTCCCGTGCCTCGAGCCCGTGTCATCGAACGATATTTTTCTTTCTATTTTTTGTCCGCTCGAGAGGCAGGCCCATGTTGCATTATCTTCTTTCCTTTTTCTCTTCCCAAATCCTTGAGACTTTCTGAATAATATTAACTCATCCAATAATCCAAAAAAATAAACATTTAGATGGAATAATTTCATATCATTATTTATTTTCAAAATTCAAAGGTACATAGCCTTTGTGTTTATTACAGTGAAAATAACTTCAAAACTTGAATAAAATAAATTGGGCCAACATACCCTACAATTTAATAAAATCTCAAAAAATAATCTAAAAGTCTTCCATAAGGTTTTGATATATCAATTTATTGAAATATTAGAAAGAATAAGTGAGATTGAAGCCTAGTGGATCATTCCAAATATTTAAATCATTATTTTAACAAATAAGACAAATATGTCAAGCACTTTCAAATATTATGTGATTCAAACAGTTGATTTTTTTCAATTGTAATTAAGACCAAAAAGGGTCAATCTCCGTGCTCCAGATTTAGGGGGAGAGATCATTCTTGAAACTCAAACTCTTCTCAATGAAGTGGGATCACTCTTGAAACCCAATTCACTCTAGAGTCAATCTTAACACCCAGTTCCAAGTCAAAAGTTCAGCATGGTTGGAACACACACGAAAAAAATCCTTCCTCAAACCAGTACATGGTTAGAATCTCAATTAATTTTTGATTAAGTATAAAAACATAACATTCATGTATATAAAATAAAGTTAAACAAAAATTAAACGTGTGAGCATGGTAACAACATCGCATAGATCATATCATCACATAGCATATATATTCATTAATGTAAGCCTAAGCATGCATATTCTACATGCCATGTAAAATAACTGATCATGCATATTCAGAGCATCACATACATGCAAACCTCATTTAAATCAAAATAATAAAGTAAAAGTTGAAAATCATCTCCACCTTAAATAGCAAACTCGTTCTTGAACCTTTAGTTGAATCTCCTTCACATTTCCTTTACTGCTAGCACAGAAATTTGTGCAGCACTTCATTAGTGCTACTCTAATTGCTATTTAGAATAGCAAAAGAAAAAGAGGGATGTCAAGAGGTAGGCAAAGAAAGCAAGAAGGAACTTTGTTTAGTGCTTACTAGGGTGAAGACAATGATAACCCAAATTTATATAGAGTTCAAATGAGTGAGATTTAACAAGTTTGGGGTCTTCACAACACAGGAAACCTTCTAATTCTTAACTTTTGTGTACAAGATTTAGAAGTTAGAGTTTTGGGGGCTTTTCAATTCATTTTAGGTGGCCCTTTGTGTGCCTTATTTTAAAAAATTGTCATGTTACCGCGGTAGTCCCATTCAGTTACTACAATACTAGGTCGAAAAATGTTTCTAATTCTTTTCGTAGACTTTCAATTTCATTTTTTTTGATGCTCTTCTTTTGGAAACTTGTCGCACTACCGCACTAACCCAATTTATTATCACGGTATTGCTATTTTTCTTTTTCTTGGCTATTCTTGATGCACTATCGCGATACCAAAATGGGATACCGCGGTAGCCATTGTTATTGGACAAAACATGTATCTTCTTTGGTTTGCCGCATCACTACGACAGTACTCATTGTGACTACCGCGGTAATCATGCAGCAATGCGGTAGTCGTGCAGCACGTGAAATATATATATATATATATTGATTGTTTTATTTGTATCCTCTAACTCTTCTTTTTGGTAACCTATTTATGTTTTGAAACATGATTAATTTGCACTCAAAGTTTTGCAAAAAATCTCAAGAAGTAATTCTTCTTTATTTATTTCATTTAATCGAATTTCGTAGAAAATTTTTTAGTATTATAAAGCACTCCTCCTCATATAAAATTGCCTTAATCTTAAGATTTCTTCATAAGAAATTATTCTTATCATACTTCTCTATCTTCATCTTTATCATCATGCTTAGTACTACAAAATGATGTTAGCCCCTACTTCTTTATGTGAATGGCACTGAATTGACAAAAATCTCAAAAAAAGTTCTTATGATAAGAAAGATCATACAAGGATACAACTACAAAGCACACTTGAGACTTTCACGAGACTATTAGAATGAACAATGCGCTTAGTATTACAGTATTACATAGGTGAAGAATAAAATGAGAGAAGTGAAAAATAGGATGCACAAAGATTTAATATGGTAAAATTCTCAATTTAAGAAAAATATTCATGACAATGAAGAAAAATAATTACTATGAAAATAAAAATTATAATTCTCTTTCTACGCGTAAGGAGATAATTATTAATGAGACTTTTTTTCTCTCTTAAATTTCAAAAGAACTGAAGAAAAAAAAAAGAATAATAAAATGAGATGATTTAATGATTTGTGGATAAGAGAAAAGTGCTATTTATTGGCGCCAATAAACAATTTCTAGAGCAAGCATCCATAATTTATCACTCTTCAAATAATCATCAACATCACAATAGTTTATTAATCTTTTTTAAGAACACTGTTCATATAAGAGTATTCTCTAGAGTTAAATCCCACCATCATGCGCGCACCTAATAGTGATAAGAAACTAGACAAATTTAAAAAGAATAATAATAATAATAACAAACGTAACTTATTGTCGCATAATGACTTGAGAATCTTGTGGTATTTTTTAGAGTTTTCTTAAGAAATTGCAAATAAAAAAAAAATTATAAAAAGAGCAGTTATTAATGTTCAAACCAACGAACTCTGACGACAAAATCAGGTCTAAGGACAGTTGTATATAACCCAATTAAAGAAGATCACCATGCCTTTGCTTTGACTGCCCTATACCTTTAAATTAAATGAAGTGGGGCCAAGAAAAAAAATTTAAAAAAAAAAAAAAAAAATTGATGACCATGCCCTTTGCTTTGACTGCCCTATAACTTAAATTAAATGAAGTGGGACCTAGAAAAAAAAAATATTAAGGTGAATTCTATGGTCAAGAAGAAAACAAAAACAAATAATATTGGAGCATGACCACAACCACCAATACATTCAAACATTCCAAGTAATGACGATTGGTGGTGATCAAAGTCATGTGCTTACATTTAATCAAACCTCACATCCTCACTAAGAATTTAGACTTCTATTCAGTAATCCCACCAAACAAGGACAACAGATTTGAAAACAAAGTTAAAATAAAATAAAAATCGAAGCGCTATCTGATCTATGTTTTTATATTTTCAACTTATTTGTTAATTGTTTTCCGAACATTACAAAAATATTGATTAATTTTTTTTCTTTTAAAATTATACTATTGTTCTTTATTTAATTTCTCCCTTTTAAAAGAAATTATCTTCACATTATCAAAATATGGATTCAATTGCTGCATAAGAATTGAAGAATAAACCAATAATACACCATTATGCATCTGTTGAAGTCGAAGAAAAATAAAACCAAACACCATAAAGGGCATAGGGTTTCTCGTACATATATACAAATAAAGTACACTCTATACTCTTCGTTTTGCTTGTATTACATAAAAACCCTGGCAATGCATTTACCTCTCACCAACTTCAACAGGACCGGCAAGATTACGCACTAGCACATAAACCCCACCCAAAAGAAGAAGAAGAAAAAAGGAAAAAAAAAAAAAAAAATCAATCAGCACATAATATTAATTAACAATATCAACATAAAAACAAGTAACCATGCAAATCATTCATGGGTATATAAGATTCTTTTTTTATTTTTCTTCTAAACTATAAAACTAAATAAATAAAACATGGCTTTAACAAAGGGCCTAAGATCACCCAAACTTGGGCCAAGCAGCCTATGGCAT